>PVJH01014731.1:0-55925 GCA_004026705.1 Nesogale talazaci | reverse complement strand
TTTAAAAATTAAAGGAAACCCATGATCCAAAGAAATCTTAGCTACACCTACCTAAATCTTAAATGTGCTGAAAGGAAAAGAAAAAGGTACAACTTTTACCCTATGCACTTGGAGGGGCAGGGAGAATAGAAGATCTCTGTATCATGAGATCCCAGACTAACCCTCATTCTTTCGTTGCCCCCCAATTTTAGAACTAACATGTCCACTTGCCTCTGGTGAAACAGGGCAAGTATTTTGTGATGAAGTGAAATTTCTTAACGTGATTCTTCTATACTGATCTCTGTAGCTCTTACCAAAGGATTGCATGACACACTCCAGAGTGTTGGTCCATTTGCGTTCCCATTCCCAGCTATAAGAGAACTACATCAAAAGCAAGAACTGAGAGAATTCCCTGGGGGGCACATTAAAAATCCCTGCCAGAGTGGCAGCGGCAATGCCACATGGAGCCCAGAGGCCGAGGCAAGGAGAGCAAGGGACAGAGCAGGGCCAGGCACCAAAGACTTGGAGACTTAGATCAGCAGGCAGGCTCACTGTCCCACGGAGACAGGAGCCAGAGGCCGGCGGCTGAGGGCCAGAGAGCTCTGGCTGCAACTGAGAGGCCCTGATGTGGACAAGTCCCCTTAATGTTTCTCTGATCCTGCCTTTTGGTAAGCTGTTAACTTCCCCAGTAAACCCACATAATTGTGAGTATTGTCTGTCAGTTCTGCGTAGCCATTGCAATGGATTATCGAACCCCACAGAAAAGTGTTGTGGGAAGATGGGTTGGTGTCAGAATAGGATAAAGAAGTATGGAAGGTGGAGGTATGTCTGAACTCTGCCTCAAAGCTACGGGCCTTGGGCAAGGAGGGAGTGAAGATTCTTCTCCCAGTGTAGTCAGAGGTCAGAGATGACCTCCTCACAGGTTGGCTAGTTTGTTTTCCTCTTTACTGCTAAAATATCCGTGGGCAGCATAGACAGTTTGCACTCAGCTTCTAAAGACTGGCAGTTTGAAAGCACTGAGGGTGCTGTAACAGTGAGGCCTGGCAGTCTACTTCTCTGAAGACTATTTCTTCCTCGTTTGCTGAGTAGATTCTGACTCCCATCAAGCCCAAAGGGCAAAGGACAGCTACCCCACAGGATTGCATGGCTGTAATCTTTCCCACCACCACCCCCTAAATTTTATTTTGCGGTTGAGAACATACCCACCAAACAAATGCCAATTCAACAGCTTATACAACTTAGTGACACTGACTGCATTCCTCCCAGTCTGTCTTTCAGTTATATCTCCTCCACGAATATATATTCACATCTCCTGAAGATTCCCTTCTAATCTCTCATGTTGTTGTCAAATGGATTCCACAGATTTTAAAACATGTTTAAAGTAGACCTTTTTAAATTGTTAGTTTTATCTAGTTTTAAGACTATTAAAAACTATTATCTAGCTTTAAGAAAATTTCAAGGGATAATTTTAGCTTAAAGTTTTACAGATTATCTCAGGGCAATAGTTTTGGAGATTCATTCACCCTTCGTTGGCTTTAGGGAATATGAAGTCCATGACAATTTGAATTTCTGTTCTGCATTTCCCCACTCTTGGTATCTTCTATGGAATCCTTGATCAAAATGTTCGATCATGGAAGCCAGGGGCCTTCTAATTCTTCTGGTCTCGTGGCAAAGGAGACAGCTAGCTGTTCATGGAAGCAATTAGCCACTTGTTGCATATGCTCCATGTTCTCCTAAGTCTCCTTTACCTGTTCCCGGAACAAGTTCTCATACTTTGGATGGCTTCTGGAAGTCTTCTAAGACCTCAGGTGCAACGATTTAGGAGTGAAGACACGACGCCTGATGAGGATGTTCCAGGAAGTCATGACCCTCAGCTTCCAAACTGAGGAGCCAAATCCCAGGAGGGTTTTGGTTATATATACTCTGCCTCAGCGACTGCTTTCTGACGTTGATGTAAATATATCTGTCATACAACTTTTGCCAATTCAACTTTTCTCACAGAACTTCTCCACAATGAAAATAATCGATTGTGCAACATAACCTTTTATTTCCGTCACCAGTAACTACTTCACTTTCCCCCCCTCCCTTCTATTCCAGGTAATCAGAAATAAACTTTGTTCTCTCTCTATTTACCTTTTCAAGTGAGGTCATAAATATTTGTCTTTTGGCGCTTGGTTTCTTTTGTTTAGGATAGAGTCTCAATCCAAATGCAGACGATAGGAAAACATGCTATCTTCTCTAGATGACTACAGTGCGTTGTGTGCACATGCCCCTATTACTCATTCATCCCTGTGTGGACATCGACATTGTTTTCTCCCTTGGCTACTGGGAATAGTGTTGTAATGAACGTGTACATACAAGTCTCTTTTGAGTCCACTTTCAAGCTTTGAGTGTCTGCCTGGGAGTGGAATTGCTGTCATATGGTGTTTCTATTTTTTAGTTTTTGTAAGGAACTGCCACACTGTTTTCCACTCTGATTTCCTCTAAGTAATGGGGAAGAGTTCCAAATCACTACCCCTCCCCCCATCCTCACCAATACTTGATCATCTTGGCCATTCTTAACCAGTGCCACCCAGTCGATTCTGACTTATAGCAGTCCCAGAGGACAGGGTTGAACTGTCCCTGTGGCCTTCTCTAGGAGTAGAAAACCTCCTCCTTATCCCATGCAGCAGCTTAAGGTTTTGAACTGTTGACCTTGTGGCTAGCAGCTCCAAGTTTAACCCACTATGCCACTAGGGATCCTTGGACATTGCCATTCTCATTCTGTTCCCCACCCCCCACACTCCATCCCCCACCACACACAAAGCAGATGAGAGTTGCCCCATGGGTTCCCAAGACTGGAGCTCTTTATGAGAGTACAAAGCCTCATCTTTCCACCGTGGAGCGGCAGGTGGTGGGGTGAGCACTGTGCCAGCAGGGCTTTGAGTGAAAGTGAAACGCTTTCTTATTGTGGTTTTTATGTGCAACTCTCCGATGGCTAATGATGCTGAACATCTTTTCATGTGTTTACTGATCCTTGGTAAAGTACGTCTGTAATCTTTAGGGAAGCCGACTGTCACATTTTTCTCCCACACAATGACTGGTGGGTTCAAATTGCCCACCAATTGATTAGCAGCCAAGTGATTGCAACCACTTGGCCAACAGAGTTTCTTTCCGTGAACACTTCAGCCAGGAAAGCCCCCTGGAAGCACTTCTGTAACGCACAGGGATCTGAGGCACACAGACAGTCTACCCCACCAGGGAGTTCTTCTGCTCCCTTGCCCTGTCACCTGGGTGGGGAAAGAAGGAAGAAGGAGGCTCCTTACTTTACAGCCATATTGCAGCGCTAGCTTGTTGAGACTGTCCTCCTGGGCCAGCTCCCGCTGTAGCAGCACCACTTCAGGGGCTCCGGGCTGGTGATTGCAGTCCTTGTGCCGTTCCTTGCCCCGGGGTCGCAGAACCACATGGTGTGACTCTTCCTCGGAGGAGTCCCCTGAGTCCCCGGTGTCATCCTTAAACTTGTAAATGTGACTGCTCGGGGTCCTACACACAACGACTGGGCCTTGGAAGGTCTTGTGCACCTCCTTCTGCCTCATTTTCCCTAACTGGAAACCAAACCTGAGGTTAATTCCACTCAAGGCAAATGCATTCCTCTTATGGCTGCATTAAATAGAAAGGCCTTTTGCTGTAAGAGATTGTTTCCCTCCCTTTATCACTGTACTACTCAAAAAGTAAGGGGTGGTTCTGGTTGACATGGAAGGAAAAGTTTTCCCACTTTTTTTTTTTTTCACTCAGTGCATCGTTTCTGCCCCTTCCTCCGGCCTGTAGCCCAGATCCACAGTTGTGGATGGGAATCACACCCACTTCTGTAAGAAAGCCCCTCCTATGTGTGGTCTAAGCAGTAAAGTGGGGGAGTCTGGTACTGCACCCCTTGCTTCCAGGCCACTGAGAACCTTAAGCTCCCAATGCTTCTCCAGAAATGCATCTTCAATACCTGCCACCTTCAAAATATCTTCTATAAAAGGTCAACACTGACACCTGATTGCAAAGAACACACTGAGGCAAAATTACTTTTATTTCGAAATAGCTTGAATTATGTAATATGTGGGGCGGCTCAGGAGATAATCCTTGCCAAACAGAATTTGCCTCCTTTCTAAACAGATGACTTTGCATTCATTACAACTTCGTGGCTCAGCTCGTCGCATTTTCTGGGTTCTAAAAGTCCCCGTCATTTCACAGCGACTCTACGGGGCAGGACTGAACCGACAGCCTCTGTGGGTTTCTGAGACTGTCAATCTTTACAGGAGTGGAAAATCTCACCTCTCTCTCAGGGAGCAGTTAGTGGTTTTGAACTGCTGAACTTGTAGAATCCAAGTGCAAAACCCCCAATATCCCATCACCTCTCCAAACTGACTGAACTCTCAAGCCCTGGGGCTGAAACCCCCCGCCCCCGCATCAAAAATCGAGGGACCACTGGAGGACGTCCCACCGAGGTAAATCTGGGACCCCGCGTCCAAGCCCAGCCTTCAAGGAGGCTGGGAGCTCGGGGTCCGCTCCTGACCCAGCTCCCACTTCCCGCCCGAGCACCGGGTCGGCAAGGGACCCCCGCTGCTCTCAAGCCTGGTTTTCTGCCAGCCCTCCCCTCCACCACCACCCCCGCAATGAAAGGGAGGGGGCGTCCCGTGGGAGCTGACCAAAAAAATGCGGGTACCGGCCGCCTACAGGCTTACACCGTCAGGGTCTCGACGCTCCATAAAGGTCAGACCTCTGACCTCCACCCCAAAGGTGCCCGGCCGGTCCGCGACCATCGGGGCGCAGCTGCGGGCAGGGGGGACGGCAGCCAGCGCCCGGCCCACCTCCGAAGCCCGAAGTAGGCCGCAGCCCCTTCGGGCCTGGCTCGCGTACCTCAGCCCCCGGGTTCCGTCGCCGCCACGGCCGCGGCCGGGCCTGCCGATTGGCCTCAAAAACCAGCAGCGCAGTTCAGAGGCGGGGCCCGAGAGGCAGCCAATGAAATCGTTGGTGGGTGGGCACTGAAACGGACCACACCGCGCCAACAGGTCGGTACCCGAGCGGGCGGGGCGGGGCGGGGCGGGGTCTCGGGCTGGCGCGGGGGGCGGGGCTCCGGAGCCTGACCTTGGTCCTCCTGGGCTGGTGGAGAGGAGAGTCCGCGGGTGCGTGGAAACTCACCACAGGTCTGGGTTGGCGGCTGGCGGCGGAACCTCAGCTTCCCCACCACTAGCAGAGGCTTGGGCCCCGCCCTGTACGTAACTACCCTGTGGCTCCGGCACTGGCGCGGGCTCCTGGAAGAGGGAGGGGCGGGGGGGTGCGTGTCACGCTGAGGCTCTGCAGAGCCACCTTCTCTCTGCTCTTAGCTGGGGAGCCCCCGTGGCCCAATGGGTTTCATATTGGCTGCTAATTAACCAGCCTGGAGAAAGATACGGTGCTTTGGTCCCAGAAACCCAAAGGGACAGATCTGTGTCCAATAGGGTCGCCATGTGCCTGAATGCATTTGTAGGCTGCGAGTTTGGCTCTTAGCGGGCCCAGGGGCTTCATGTGTGGAGTCTGCGAAACCAGGACCACAAAGGCAAGTTTGCTGACGTCGGTCTGCCCAAGAGAATAAAAACTGAAAAGCCTTCAATGGTAGACCACAAAGGCACCACCACCCCTCAAGTAATATTTATCATATATCACAAAGTGGAGAATTTATTAAGTTTCCAAGTCACCAATGAATTCGTCTGGGCCAAGGCAAGGAACAAAGGTGTAAGACTTTTCTGTGAGTTTTGAGTGTTACTGCAGCCTTTTGATTTTGAGTTCTAACTCTTTGCAATGAAGAAGGTGCATGGGTCTGCAATCCTTAAGGATCCCTAGTTCGAAGCCAACAGCTCCTGCTCCTTGGAAGAAAGATGGTACTTTCTATTCCCGTAAACAGTTACCGTCTTGGGAACTTACAGGCGCAGTTCTTCCCGGTCCTATAGGGTCACTGTGAGCCGCTATTGGTTCCATAGCAGTGAGTTTGGGGTTTGCGGTTGAAGGAAAACATTAAGTGAGATGACACTGATGGGAGACACAGGATGGAGGGGCAGCTACAAAATCCAAATTCCAGTGTGCAAGTGTGGCGGTTATGTGCTTATGTTAATTTCATGATTGAGATATAGGGGTGGAGTCTAGCCTGTTAATTTGGAGATAGCCATTGAGTAGGCAATGAGACCTCTTTGTGGGCATGGCTTTCTCCTGATACATCTGGGAAATATCACGATATTTCCCATGTAAAGATGAGAGGTTATCTCTCTGGTTGTTGGGAGTTAGTCTCAGCGACGATGAATCACGGACAAGACAAGACGGCAGCGTCCAAGAAGCTGTAGGAGCTGTAGGAGAAGCCACACAACCTTAGCCTGATGGAACCAGACCTCTGAAGCTGGAGAAGCTACATGGAGACCCCTGCCAGCGATGAGTTGCCTCTACCACCACTGGATGCTGTTGATGGACCCTGAGCCCTGGAAATGAGTAGCGCTGGGGAGACCCCTATTGGCGCTGGGACTCTGCACCCACTCGTCTGTGACTTCCTGAGTCAGAAGGAGACTTTATAGACTAGTATCGGGCATATGGGCTAATATCAGACTTATGACTGGGTTGAGATGCTTTCTCAGTGTTCCATTCCTTTTGCATATAAACCATACCCTTATATTCATATGCATGTCTGTAATTTTGTTTCTCTAGTCTACCCGGACAACACACCAAGCTTCCTACTACTAGTGGTATTTCTAGAACCCTACCTTTGACCAACACTAAGGCAATACGGAAGTCTCAGAGTTAAAAATGTAAAGTGTGACTAATGGAAAGAAGAACTGAACAAAATGTGCAAAGCTACATCAATATAACATCAGGTATAGAAGCCATCGTGGCGAAGTGGCTACGCCTTGGGCTGATAAATGCAAGGTCGGCAGTTTGAAGCCATCAGCTGCTCCATGTGAGGAAAAATGAGGTTTCTACTCCCATGAAGAGTTAGGTATCAGAAGCCCCCACAGAGAGTACTAGCCTCCCCTCCACAGTCGCTATAAGTCAGCATCCACTCAATGGCAGTGAGTTTTGAGTTTTAATCATCAAAAAGGATTGCTTCTTTCATTTAGGCTGTGGAACTTCAGTATGCAAGCCCAGAAGACATGGTTTGAAACCTGCCTGGCAAGCCTCCATGGGGCTGGGGAGAGAAACATATGCAGGAGAGATTATTTTCACAGCCAAATCTGTGAAAGATGCAAACTAAGTTATGTCTGATGATAAAAATCAAGCGAACTTTGTAAAAGCAAAAGCAAAGTTATGTGTCCTTTCAATGTTCAGGTCCCCCTAAGAATTAACTACTTCTTTACTACAAGTGTTCTCAAAGATAGTGTGATCTGGGGCCTCCGGAGATCTCTTCAGAGGGTCAGAAAAGTAAAAACTTTTTAATAGCAAGATTATTTGCCCATTTATTTCCTCTGGAATGTACAATAATTTAACCAACGAGGTGCTATGCAACAGACCTGAGCCTGAGCCAACGCCATAGGTACTACCGTCATCCCCAGCATGCAGATAGAAAGCTCTGAATATAGGGTCATTGTATATCTCATCTCACATTTTCATGAGATATAGACCCTTGATGTTATTTGGGAGAGTGCGGTGCTGAGCAAGGGTATATTTTCCAGTTTTCTTGACAGCATAATAGACAGTGTCAGATGATGAAATATAAGATGTAAGAAATAAATATTAGTGGGACTTTTGGAAAGTCTCTTACAAGGCACTTCTGGGGAAATCCTCAAAAATGAGTCTGTCTTTTTAATCCTTCCTCCGACTTCTTTGAATTAAAATGTGCTGGCCAGCACACGAAGAGTCATTTTGGATCCTGCAATAGTAGGAAGCAGTAGTAGGTAACACTGGAAGCAGAATCCAATGTTCTAAAGATGACAGAGCTGAAAGATGGAAGATGCATGAGATGACAATAATAGATATCCTTATTATTTAAACCACCATTAAGATCTACATTAGTCGGGCTGAGCCCCACTGGCTTAAGTGGTTGAGTGTGGGACTGCAGCCCACGGGCTTGGCGGTTCAAATCCAGTGGCAGCTCTCAGGAGTGGCACAGGGTAGGGCCCATGACCACCAGAGACAGTGATGCCAAAACAACAACAACTACAAAAAGATCAACAATAGAAAACTAGTTTGAATAAATTTAGCTTCTTTAGGAAATAAAGTGCACTCATTAAAAGTAATCCTGTAAACGTATAAGTACTGAGATGCTAAGATGTTTATGAATAAAAGGTTCTGTGATAATTAGGCGTTTTTTTTTTTTTTTTTTTTTTGCGTCACTGCCTCTGGTGGTCATGGGCGCTACCCAGTGCTGCTTCTGAGAGCCGCCGCTAGATTTGAAGCGCCAAACCCACAGGCCACAGTCCTGCACTCAACCACTTATGCCACTGGGACTCAGCCGATAATGAGGTTTTGTGTCAACTTGGATGGGTCAGGGTTCTCCATACGGTGTAAGTGGCAACCTGACCATAGCTCCTCAAGAGTGTAGTCCATTTCATATCTATAAATAGGTGCTATAGAGAACTAGGTCTCCCTTTTTCCTTCTATTGGCCTAGATTCTGCATCTGACTTCTAGGGACTTGATCCAGTGGCCCCTCCTGTTGTCTGCTGTGATGGGTACATTTGTTATGCCAACATGGCCACAGCAGATTGGTGGGTCTCTTGTGATGGCACGGCCAATGAACACACGGGATGAATTGAAGGGCAGAGATAGGAAGGGCTCGGCGAGTCCCGCCCTCTCTCTTGATTTCGCATCTTCAGACCAGAGAGCTGCCTTGTTTGTCCTGTGCCTCGACCTCCAAGCAACACTACCCGTGGGACACCTAATCGTGGACTGTGGAGCTGTGAGGTTCCTTCAAGCCCTACTTCTCCATGCTCCTGGGAGATACATCTCCTGAGCTGGGGACTGTTGGACTCTGTCATCTGGCTGACTGTTGGCGACCTGCTTTGCTGTTTGCTGCCTGTGACCAGATAGCCTGAATGCTCTACAGAGGACTACTCAGAGGCCCTCAAGACTTGAAGGAATGCCATTCTTCTAGCTGTCGCACCAAACAATTTGTACTGTTTTATAGATTATTTAACTGTTTCTTTCTTATCTTATATACTCTTCTTTCTATATAAATATATAAAGAGAATTACTAGTGTCCTCATTTTATTTCTCTAGAGAACCCTCTCTGACACAAGTGGTACCAGGAGTGCTTCTAGAGAAATAAAATCATAAATACGATTTTCTTTGATTGGTTCTCCAATCTGACTAGTCTTAAGAGCACTGATGATGCTAATCCTAGACATACAGTCATGGGTAATTCTGCCACTCCTACTATTCCATGGTGTGAAATAACAAAACTGATAACTAAAGTAGGAGCACCGATGGATGGGGTGCTGGTTGAAGGAGAGGCACTGGGAGTGCATATGTTTGATATTTTCCAGCAGTTTTGACAAGATGCCAAGTATAGGGAGGCTGGTTGGCTGGTCCTCCTTACAATGGACTATGTGATTAAGGAGAGGGATTGCCTCAGAGCCTCAGAAGCACACCTTAAGTGCCGACTCACAGACATGAAGGGTTCTGTCTGTGCTACAAAGGAGAGCCTTCTTGGCTGTAGTAAAAGAGCCGACATTGCTAAGAACCAGGTCCAAAGTCTCATTATGCGAATGGCTGAATTACAGCGTCAGCTGAATAGCAGATCTAGAGCAGTGTCGGAAGCCAAAGTGAGGGCATTGATAAGAAAAAATTGGAACCCTGAAACATGGGATGAGAATATATGGACTGATGATCCAGAAGAGAAGGTTATTATGCCACCACTAGAAACAATTGAACCAGCCCAAGCAATAGATCCACCCCTCCCAGCTGAAGATAATAGTCTACAATCAACAAAACAACCCACACCTGAGCAGATCAACCAACCTACTCAAGGTGAAACACCAGGAGGGGCTGCATCTCTACCATTGCCTGAGGGAGATGCCTTACAAGACAGTGCTGAGAACACCCAGGAAACACCCTCACCATTGATCGATTCTGCTAGTCCTGTAACTAAAATTAAGGCAAGGAAAGCTCCTAAGGGTGAGGCCGAGGTGATTACTCAAGAAGAGGTACGCTATACTCACAAGGAACTGCTCGAGTTTTCAAATACGTACAAACAGAAGCCTGGGGAGTATCCCTGGGAATGGTTACTGAGGGTGTGGGATACTGGTGTGAGAAATGTAATATTAGATCAGTCTGAGTTTCTGGATATGGGACCCCTAAGCACAGACTCTTCTTTCAATGTCTCAGCAAGAGAGGCTAAGAGAAGATCCGACTCCTTATTTGGCTGGTTCACTGAGGCATAGGCTGCCAGGTGGTCTAGATTAGACCAACTTGAGGTGCCTGACCTACCTTGGTACACTGTAGAAGAAGGCATCCAAAAGCTGAGTGATATTGGTATGGTGGAATGGATCTATCAGGATACTCCTATAGACCCCAAAAGGGGGTGCCCAGTGGGCATATTCTTCACTACAACCATAAGGAATAAGATTGTGAGGTGGGCCCCAGCAACTTTGAAGACTCCTATCATCGCTATGTTGTGTGCACCAGGATTAACTGTGAGAACTGCCTTAAGTGAACTCCGACATTTGCCCACGATGGGGCTGATTGGACTCCATGGTGACAGAGGGCAAGTGTCAGCACTGAATCAACAGAGACAGGGCGGACGTGGTTATAATAGACAACAAGCCTTTCGTAGTAATCAAAGCAGCCTGTCTCGTGTGGAATTATGGCATTGGCTACTTGGTCATGGTATCCCTAGGAGTGAAATACATGAGAAACCTACTAAATAGTTATGTGACCTATACAGGCAGAAGAATGCTGGATCAGGTGAACAGTGGGATAGGCAGTCATAATCACTCAACCAATTCCCAAACCTGAGCCAGTTTACAAACCCACAACCACTTGAATGAGGGGAAGGCCAGGTCCCTTGGAAGAAGGACCCTGCTACATCACCGAAAGTTTATACTGTTAGTCTTTCTTCTAGCCTTCCCCAAAGGGACCTGCGGCCTTTCACAAGAGTGACTGTTCACTGGGGGAAAGGAAATAATGAAACTTTTCGGGGATTACTGGACACTGACTCTCAACTGACACTAATTCCAGGGGACCCAAAGTGTTTCGAAGGCCCGCCAGTCAGCGTGGGGGCTTATGGAGGTCAAGTTATTAATGGAGTTTTAGCTCAGGTATGCCTCACTGTGGGTCTGGTAGGTCCCTGAACCCATCCTGTGGTGATTTCCCCAGTTTCAGAATGCATCATTGGAATAGACATACTTAGTAAATGGCAGAACCCCCATATTGGATCCCTGAAATGTGGAATAAGTGGAAAAGGCCAAATGGAAACCATTAGAATTGCCAGTGCTTAGGAAAATAGGAAACCAAAAGCAATACCGCATTCCTGGAGGGATTGCAGAGATCAGTGCCACCATCAAAGACTTGAAAGATGCAGGGGTGGTGATTCCTACCACATCTCCATTTAACTTACCCATTTGGCCTGTAAAGAAGACAGATGGATCCTGGAGAATGACAGTGGATTATCGTAAGCTTAACCAGGTGGTGACTCCAATTGCAGCTGCAGTTCCAAATTGGTCTCATTGCTTGAGCAAATTAATACTTCTCCTGGTACTTGGTATGCAGCCATTGATCTGGCCAATGCCTTCTTCTCAATACCAATCTCAAAGGACCACCAAAAGCAGTTTGCTTTCAGCTGACAGAGACAGCAGTACACTTTCACAACTCTCCCTCAGAGGTACATCAACTCTTCTGCCCTGTGCCATAATTTAGTCTGAAGGGACCTCGATCGCCTGTCTAGTCCACAAAATGTCACACTAGTCCACTATATTGATGATATCATGCTGATTTGACCAACAAAGGAGGATGTATCAAAGACTTTAGATTTGTTAGTACAGCATCTGCATACAAGAGATTGGGAAATTAACCCAACAAAGATTCAAGCACTTTCCACCTCGGTAAAATTTCTACGGGTCCAGTGGTGTGGAGCATGTCGAGATATTCCCACTAAAGTGAAGAACAAGCTATTGCATCTGGCTCCCCCAACAACGAAACAGGAGGCACAATGCCTACTGGGCTTTTTCAGATTTTGGAGGCAACATATCCTTCACTTGGGTGTTCTACTTCAGCTGACATGAAAGGCCTCCAATTTTGAGTGGGACCTGGAACAAGAAAAGGCTCTGCAAGAGGTTCAGGCTGCCGTGCAAGCTGCTTTGCCACTGGGACCATATGATCCAGCTGACCCAATGGTGCTAGAAGTGTCAGTTGTTGATAAAGATGCAGTGTGGAGTCTTTGGCAGACCCCTATTAGTGAATCACAGCGACCATTGGGATTTTGGAGTAAAGTCCTGCCATCTTCTGCAGACAACTACTCCCCCTTTGAAAAACAGCTCTTGGCCTGTTACTGCGCCTTGGTGGTGATTGAACGCCTCACCTTGGGCCACCAAGTCACCATGAGGCCTGAATTACCCATCATGAACTGGGTTTTGTCTGACCCACAGACAAAACCCATAGGGTTGGACGTGCGCAGCAACACTCCATTGTTAAATGGAAGTGGTACATGTGAGATCGGGCCAGGACAGGCCCTGAAGGTACAAGTAAGCTGCATGAAGAAGTGGCCCAAATGCCCACAGTCCCCACTCCAGTAACATTCCTTCTCTTTCCAAATCTGCACCTATGGCCTCCTGGGGAGTTCCTTATGATAATTTAACTGAAGAACAGAAAAGTCATGGTTGGTTGGTTCACAGATGGCTCTGCACGATATGCAGGTGCCACTCGTAAGTGAACAGCAGCAGCACTACAGCCCCTTTTTGGGATCTCTGTGAAAGATAGTGGTGAAAGAAAATCCTCCCAATAGGCATAACTTCGAGCAGTGCACCTGGCAGTTCATTTCGCCTACAAGGAAAAGTGGCCAGATGTGAGACTGTATACTGATTCATGGACTGTGGCTAATGGCTTGGCTGGATGGTCAGGGAGTTGGAAGGAACATGATTGGAAGATTGGTGACAAGGAGGTGTGGGGAAGAGGTATGTGGATGGATCTCTCTGAATGGGCCAAAAAAGTAAAGGTAATCATGTCCCATGTGAATGCTCACCAAAGGGTTGCCTCTGAAGAGGAGAACTTTAATACTCAAGTGGATAAGATGACACGCACTATGGAGACGGCCCTCCTATTTCCTCTGCCACTCCTGTTACTGCCCAATGGGCACATGAACAAAGTGGATATGGTGGCAGGGATGGAGGTTATGCATGGGCACAGCAACATGGATTTCCACTCACTAAGGCTGACTTGGCCACAGCCACTGCTGAGTGCCCTATTTGCCAGCAGCAGAAACCAACGTCAAGTCCAAGGTACGGAACCATTCCTCGGGGAGATCAACCGGCAACTTGGTGGCAAGTTGATTATATAGGACCACTCCCATCATGGAAGGGGCAGCGTTTTGTTCTGACTGGAGTAGACACCTATTCTGGATATGGATTTGCCTTCCCTGCATGCAATGCGTCTGCCCAAACCACCATTTGTGTACTTACAGAATGCCTCATCCACCTGCATGGCATCCCAGATAGCATTGCTTCAGATCAAGTAACTCACTTTACAGAAAGTTCAGTGCAGCAATGGGTCCATGTCCATGGAATCCACTGGTTATATCATGTTCCTCATCATCCTGAAGCAACTGGCTTGATAGAATGATGGAATGGCCTCCTGAAGACACAACTGCGATGCAAACTACGTGGCAACAACTTGCAAGGCTGGGGCAGTGTTCTCCAGGAAGCTGTATATGCTTTAAATCAGCGGCCAATATATGGTGCTGTGTCTCCAATAGCCAGGATTCATGGGTGCAGAAACCAAGGGATGGAAAGTGCAGTGGCACCACTCACTATTACTCCTATTGACCCATTTGCAGCATTTTTGCTTCCTGTCCCAGCAACCCTATGTTCTTCAGGACTGGAGGTCCTGGTCCCAAAGGAAGGAACTCTCCCACCTAGAAACACAGCACAGATTCCACTGAACTGGCAGGTGAGAATGCCTCCTGGCCAGTTTGGGCTTCTCATGCCTTTGGATCAACAGATCAGCAAGGGTGTCACTGTACTGAGTGGTGTGATTGACCCAGATTATCAATAAAAAATTGGACTGGTGTTACATAATGGGGGTAAAGAGGAATGTCTGGACTCCAGAAGATCCCATAGGCCGACTCTTAGTGCTACCATGCCCTGTGATAAAAGTTAATGGTAAATTACAGCAACCCCATCATGACAGGACATGTAATGACCTAAACCCCTCAGGAATGAAGGTCTGGGTCAACCCACCAGGCAAAAAAACACAACCAGCTGAAGTGATTGCTGAGGGCAAAAGTAATACAGAATGGATAGTAGAAGAAGGTAGTTCTACCTACCAATTACGACCACGTGATCAATTGCAGAAGTGAGGTTTGTGATTGTTCATGTATTTTCTGCTTAGGAGCTTATTGAATCTTTTTTTTGCTCATGTATGATATATCAGCTACAATTGGACTCAGTGTGTTCTCATTTATATGTACTATAGATGTTTGATGTTAAGTATAAATTTGATTTCATTGATGGCTGGAAATTCTGTATGGGTAAAGAATTGTGTACAGGTGCTATGTTGGCAAGGGGTGGATTGTGATGGGCAGGTTTGCTATGCCAACATGGCCACAGAAGAGTGGTGGCTTTGTTGTGATGGCACAGCCAATGAACACACGGGATGAATTGAAGGGCAGAGATAGGAAGGGCTCAGCGAGTCCCGCCCTCTCTCTTGCTTTCGGATCTTCGGACCAGAGAGCTGCCTTCTTTGTCCTGTTCCTCGACCTCCAAGCAACACTATCCATGGGACACCTAATTGTGGACTGTGGAGCTGTGAGTTGAGGTTCCTTCAAGCCCTACTTCTCCACGCTCCTGGGAGATACATCTCTTGAGCTGGGGACAGTTGGACTCTGTCATCTGGCTGACTGTTGGTGACCTGCTTTGCTGTTTGCTGCCTGTGACCAGATAACCTGAATTGCTCTACAGAGGACTGCTTAGCAGCCCCCAAGACTTGAAGCACTGCCAGTCTTCTAGCTGTCTCACACAAGTGAGTTGCACCGAGCAATTTGTACTGCTTTATAGATTACTTAACTGTTTCTTTCTTATCTTATATACTCTTCTTTCCATATAAATATATAAGGAGAATTACTAGTGTCCTGGTTTCATTTCTCTAGAGAACCTCTCTGACACATCTGCCAATCCTAGCAGGTGCCAGTAGTCTGCCAAGTTGGATTCTCTCCATGCCCTTAGCCTATGGTCTTCCCACTTCCTGGCTTATCAGCCAGCAGTTGTTTAAGTCAAGAAGAGTCAGCTAGTATACAAAGTATGAAGTGGAATTGAACTGGGCTTGCCCGATCCAGCTTATTGATAGAGATTTCTTTGTTGATATAAATTTCTTTCTTATAAGTCATTGGGTTTGTATCTCTAGAGGAGTCATCCTCACATAAAAATTACTAGAAAAGAAGTTAAGGTATCCAAACCCAACAGTATTACCCATGTACATCTGGAGTGTTATTAAGTAAGGCTCAATTTGTTTTTCCTACAACACCAGCTGAACTCATGAGACTCTTAACTTAGTAAACAATTCCCTCAGAAAGATGCCAACATTCTCTCCCAGACTGGGTTACCTGAGACACCATTTCTCAGGCCCAGGTGAGACAGAGGGGATGATGCTAGAGTTCCATGGCCCACCAATTGGTTTTTTCAAAGTAAGTTTTGCCAAGAAAATCCCTCCACCTTAGCGCTGAGAAAATTGGTATGGTCAAATCAATTCCTGGCCAACCCACCCATGTCAGAGTCGCACTGCACACCCGAGGCATTTCACTGGCGTTTCTTCTGAGGTGCCTCTGAATAAACTCAAGCCTCTCTCCTGTGGGTTAGTAGCCAAGTACATTAACCTTTTCCCCCACCCCAGGACCCCCTAGCCCTAAAAAAAAACCTTGTAATCTAGCCTTCATAAACTTATGTGCCGCCTCAGATAACCTCGGAAACTCCTGACAGATGGAAGCCTTCCATCCCTAAGTCTGACCTTCCCCCCAGGGAATTCCTGTCCGAGTTTTTAAAAAATAAACACAAGGAGATGCTTCCCCAGATAACTTCCCACTCCCAGTGGGTGGAGGACCAGGATTGTACTGTCAGTATCGTCAGCAATCTTAAGCCATGACTTTTCCTTCTGCCATGAGGGATTAGGACCCAGAGCCTTGAAGGTCCTTGCTAGACTTGCACAGCAGGTTAGCAGCAAGTCTACGGCATAAAGGAAGAAGTATACAGTGCTGGAGTCCAAAGCTGCTGGAGCGGTGTGACCTTTCTGGAGTCCCATAGCTTTCTGGGCTTTGGGCTCCCTGCTTTGTGGTCCCTAGACATGAGACAGCAATCCATCTCATTTGCCTGGGGCATTTTCCCACCTTGTCTGTGTATGCACATGCTCCTACGCCCCATTCTCAGACAGTACAGTTCATTTCAGACCCAGAAAGCACCCACGAAACCCACGACCAACAACCGTGTAAATGACTCGCCGCTACTTGTGTATCAGATCACCACTCCTTGAGTATCAGGTAGCCTTGATTTGAATTCTTAGGCTGTGAGTCCCCTGGCACCCCATGGTGACTCTGAGATGTGTCAGAGCAGAATTGTGCTCCATGGGATTTTCTATGGCTGATTTCAGGGGAGGAGATTACCAGGTCTTTTTCTGTACCTCCAGGCGGACTCAAACAAATAACCTTTTGATTGGCAGCCAAGCGCTCAATAATTTGAAAATGTAAAGGATATGTGTGTGGTGAGATGAAATTACTCATTTTAGCTTTTCCATCCACGTGTTTGTAACTGCCATCAAATGCCTGGGGTGGGGATGAGGGGAAGGGCAAGCAAGTGTAGAGGGCTCTAATTTAAAGGTGAATCCATTTTGCCATTCCTGTGGATGTAAGAGAGCCATCTCAGAAAAGGGAGCAGGAAATCCCATAATTGTCAATAAAGAAGCGTCACCATCAGAGCGTGATCCCTTCCTGAAGTGGCCACACCGTGCTGAGACCTTGAGACAGTAGGCGAGTCTCACTAAGACCACAAGGCATATCAGAGGACCTGTATGAGGATCACGAGGCAGAATGTTGGTTTTCCTGGCCCACAACACAAGACAGAGACCAAGGAAGCATGTGACTGTCAGAGAGAGAGATGAGCTGTGGACAAAAGACCAAGTCCTTAATGTTTTCTCCTTTTGATTTGTGGTAACCTCTTAACTTCCTCAGTAAATCCCCATAATCATGAGCATTTTCTGTGAGTTCTGCATCATCACTGTAACAGATTATCAAACCCAGCAGACTGGGTTGGGGGGAGAGGTTGCTATCTACTAGGATAAAGAAGAGTGGAAGGTGGACACATGTCTGGTTTCTGCCTTGGGCAACTCAGCCTTGAGCTGGTGTGGGGTTCTCCTCCTACTGAAGCCTGAGGAGGCCAGAAGTGGTGCCCACACTGTTTTCAGTATGACACATCAGTTAAAAAACCTGTCATCCTTGACATTGCATATGTTAATATAGCTCATGTATAAAAGGTCTTTAGATCTTAAAGAAAACCATAGAATTATTACTAAATGATGTAAGAACTTACTAACGAAGTACTCACTGCCATAGAGTTGATGCCAACTCATAACAGGCTCCCCTGCGAGGTGGAGTCTTCAGCTCCGTCCGTCTCACCTGGAATGGCGAGTGATTTCAAACACTGAACTGTGCTTAGCAGCCCAATAGATAGCCACTATGCAGAAGTTCTAATGACTATTAAATGTACAGGGAAAAGGCACAACTTGGCAGAATCAGAGAAGTAGAAACTCAGATAACTGCAAGATGCTCTGTATAATCCTTGAGACTGGACGTGCCAAATCTTAGTAAGATTGTCTGCGTGTGCTGGTGCATGTCGGAAAAGGAGGACTCTTAGCTCCTGCTGTGGGAGTCTAAATTGGAATATTTGTAGCATTATATAGCAATGACTTTTTAAATGTGCAAGTTCTTTGACTTATATCCCACATTTAGGAGTTTACCAAGAAGTAATTAGGATACATAAAAAGGTGTAGCTACAAAAATGTTCCTAATGTTGAAAAATGGAGGAGATTGGGAGCAATTCCTAGATGTCCACCTATCGATTCCAAGCCCAAACTCACTGCCATCGAGAGGATTCTGACTCATAGGACCAGATCGAACTGCCTCTGTGGGTGTCAGACTGTGACTCTTCACAGAAGTAGAAAGCCTCATCTTTTTCCTGCGGAGCAGCTGGTAGTTTTGAACTGCTGACTCTGCAGATCACAGTCCAACATGTAATCAGTATGCCATCAGGAATCCTCTACCTATAGATATGTAGAATTAATTTAGCTCATTTCCAGAGTGAAGTAAAAGTGAACTCATGTAAGGTAGTCTTGTCAAAGCATAGTTATTAGCATAGGCAGATGTTTATGAATAAGGAATACAGCTTTTAAAATTGCTAGAAAACCAAAGGCCCAAAATACTCACTGGTATCACTGATACAGCATACCTATTCCTGGGTGATTTCCATTGCCTTATCTATGTTTCTCTGCAGTTTGACCTTGTTTGAGGAGGTAATTGTGCAGTAGGGACTATACATGCTTTTAGTAAGCCACATGAATTGTATATAGCCATACTCAGATGAGGAAGAAAGATATGGAGCTCTACTTCTTAAAATCAGCCAGTGAAAACCTTGTGGCTTACCACATTCCCATCTGCAGCTCACCACAGTCAGCAACCCTGCAGCACTGTTACTTAGGCCAGGCCCGATGGCAGCTACGACACAGTACCGTATATTAGTGAAGACCAGGAGTTCTCAAGCCAAATGCCTAACTTTCCAACCTGTAGGAAAATTTCCTGATCGCCGAAAGTCTGGTTCTTTATCTTTGAGACCTGTGATCTTTCCTGCTGTTGTCAGGATTAAGCAGGATCAGCAGAAGACCCAAAACAAAGAAACATATTGCTGAGAATGAAGAGAGTCAAAGAAGAGACCCCAAACCCAGCTGTACACAATGGGGCCTCCTCTACAGAAGGGTCACAACAAAGGGCTGAGTCAACTAGGGCATGGTATAGCACTGATGAAACACACAATATTCCTCTGGTTTGAGACTTCTTCCCCCTCTACTATCATGACCCCAGCCCTGCCTTTCAGTTCTGGCTAGACCGGAGCATGTACACAGGTACAGCTAAGAGCTCATGTTCACTGCACATGGAATTCAAGTCAGCTAAAACCCTCAGGAACAGAAATGGGGCTAGTGATACCAGGAGGGTAGGAGGAAAGTGGGGAGAGGAGGGGAGGAAGGGGGAATGACTGAAATCAAGGACATAACCACAGACACACACACACATACACACACACACACACACGGGAGGTGGGGGGATGAACAATGGAAACTGGGGGGGAAGGGAGACAGTGGTCAGTGTAAGATGAAATTAATAATAATTTATAATTTACCAAAGGATCATAGAGTGGAAGGGAGGGGAAAAAGAGGAGCTGATACTAAGGGCTCAAGTAGGCAGTAAATGTTTATAAAATAATTATGGCAACATATGTTTGATACAAATGATATATGAATTATTATAAGAGCTCCCAATAAAATGATCTTTATATAAATAAATTTTAAAAAGATTAAGTAGGAAATAGCTGCCACGTGTTCGGCAAGTGTCTCACATGCAATAAACATTCAGGAATTGTTAGATGAAGTCATCATGAAACCTAACTGACTTGTGGATTTGGACACCTCTGGCTGCGACCTTCTGGAAATAGACCGTCAGGTGCTCTGAGTGGACTCAGCTCCAACCTTCCGGCTGGCAGTTGCACACTTGGCCCTTTGTTTCACTAAGAGATGCCTGGTTAAGGGCAAGCAATAAAAGCATGGCAGCATTGTGTCGACATTCTCATTATTTCTGTTCTACCTGCACCATTCCCAATACCTTGGCTGCGCCTGCCCTTTGTTATCTATGCTTCAGAGTAACTTAACTGTTGGCCAGTTGACACCATTTAGTTAATTTTTTTACAGGATTGCAGTACTTAAGAGTGATCATCTTAAGTTTTTAAAATTAATCTGCTACTTAATTAAAATAAGTCATGACATAGTTTCTCTAGGCAACAGTCTTGGGGCCTCCTCTAATTTCCATTGGTTGTCATGCTTAGGTGTCGTCAAGTTGGTTCTGACTCAGTGACCTTGTGTACAACAGAAGGAAACACCGTCCATGGCATCCTGACAACTCCTCTGCTCAAGACCACAGTGTCAGTCCACCTTGACGGGGGTCTTCTTTTTCACAAGCCTTCTATACCAAACCTGATGTCTTTCCTCAGGAACTGATCCCTCCTGATGACTTATCTGAAGTACCTGACATGAAGACTCACCCTGTTTACATCTAAGGAGCATTTTGTCTGCATTTCTTTCAGTACAAATTTGTTTATTCTCGCAGCCCATAATATTAATTATTCCTCGATGGTGCATAATGCAAAGACATAAGTTCTTTTGTCTTCTAACACATGTAAATATGAAGTGATTAAAAAATGCCATGAGTTCAGTAAAGCACACCTTATTTTCTAGAGTAACATCTTTTAAAAAAATCATTTTATTGGGGTCTCATACAACTCTTATCATAATCCACACATTCATACATTGTGTCAAGCATATTTGTACATATGTTCCCATCATCTTTTCAAAACATTTTCTTTCTACTTGAGCCCTTGGTATCAGTTCTTCATTCTTCCCCTCCCGCCCTCATGTACTATTGGCAATTTGTAAATTACTATTATTTTGTCGTATCTTACACTGTCCAATGTCTCCCTTAACCCTGTTGTCTGTCCCCATAGGAAGGAGGTAGTATGTAGACCACTGTGGTTCCCTCTTTTTCCCCCACCCTCCCCTTCCCCTCCATGTATGGCTACTCTCATTATTGATCCTGAGGGTTTTCATCTGTCCTGGATTCCCTGTGTTTCCAGCTTTGAACTGTACCAGCGTACACCCTCTGGTCTAACCAATTTGTAAGGTAGAATTGGGATCATGATAGTGGAGGAGGGGAGGAAGCATTAAAGAATGAGAGGAAAGTTGTATGTTTCATCATTGCTATATTGCGCCCTGACTGGCTCATTTTCTCCCTGTGACTCTTCTGTAAGGGGATGTCCAGTTATCTATAGATGGCCTCCACTCCACACTCCCCCTCATTCACAAAAAAAGTGAATTTTTTGTTCTTTGATTATCCTATTAACACTTCATGATCACACAGCCTGGTGTGCTTCTTCCATGTTGGCTTTGTATCGCTTGTTTATCTTCAAGCCTTTAAAACCCCAGACCCTATATCTTTTGATAGCCAGGCAACATCAGCCTTCTTCACCACATTTGCTTATGCATCTATTTTGTCTTCAGCAATCCTCTCAGGAAGGTGAGCATCATGGAATGTTAGTTTAATAGAACAAAGTGTTCTTGTATCGAGGGAGTATTTGAGTAGAGGACCAATTTCCCTGTGCTACCTTAAAACTAAACCTCTAAATATATGCACATAGATCTATTTCCCCATCATCATATATAAATATATTTATGTATATACATTCCTCTATTTAGACCTCTATAAATGCCCTGTGCCTCATAACTCTTTCCTCTATTTCCTTTTATAAGGTAACATCTTTTCTTTTTAATATATCATAGATATCTTTTTATTGGGGACTTGTACATCACTTTTCACAATACATAGTTACATATACTGTGCCAAGCACCTTCACATGCCTGCTTTCATTAATGATTAAATAAGTTAAAAAAGATATCTTTTCCAGCAGATTTGCCCAGTGCAATATGACTCAGTAAACCAGATTTAATATTATTGTCACTATTGACTATAATTTAATCTATCAAATTAGGGTAGTCATGAGACAATAACTGTATGGTAGGAACTATTTGATCTTTTCCAAGTCCCCACCTCACAGCCCTAAAATTAAAAAACTAACATTAGGTAAAGTGAGGTCTCCTCTATGGAATTTTTTTTGTTTTCTATTAAAAGACCATTTTATTGGGGACTCTTATACCTCTCATAATAATCTATACATCAATTGTATAAAGCCTATTTGCACATATGTTGTTTTCATTATTTTCTAAACATTTACTTTCTATCGAACTCTTGATATCAGTTCCTTTTCCTCTTCCCTCCCTTCACCCCACCCTCGTGACTCCTTGATAAATTATAAATTATTATTATTTTCATATCTTACATTGACCAGCCTCCCTTCCCCCTTGGTTTCTGTTGTTTGTCTCCCTGGATGTGTGGAGTATGGTTATGTGTTGATCATTGTGATAGGTTCCCCCTTCCTCACCCTTCTGGTATCACTGCTCCCTGTCCTGTTCCTGAATTCTGTGTGTCATGTGGTCTTATCTCTTATCTGTACCTGTGCAAATGCTCCCGTTAGCCTGCAGTGAAAGGCAAGACTGCTATCTTGATAATGGAGGTGAGGAAGCCTCAAAGAGCCAGAGGAATATTGTGTATTTTATTGGTTCTATACTCTGTTGTGTTAGTCTGGGAAAACTAGTGAAAAAAATCCAAAGAAACTCATATGTATAGGAGAGAGTTTTATATAAAGGGTAAGAGTACATTAAAAAAGTATCCCAACCCAGGGCTGTCCAAGCCCAGAAGTCCAACATTAACCCATAAGTCCTGCACCAATCTACAAAGTCCTCCTCAATCTAAAAAAACACACACAACGAAGCCGACTGCAGGAGGAAAGTCGAATCACTGAGTGTGTAAGCATCTTAGTGCTGGTAGGAGTCTCCACGCAGCTACTCCAGTACCCAGGGCTGCATCAGGATAGGTAGGTCCATGTGACCTCTCCTCAGGGATATTTTACAGGAAGTAAGTCTTTCCAGTTGAAGAAAGAAACTGGCTAAGGCAGTTGCACCCTGCTTCAAGCATTCGAGAGCCAGAGATCTGAGAAGTGGAAAGGTGAGGCTCATTGAGCCATTTATCTCTCAGCCCTTCAATTAATCCCACATGTGTTTATCGACCAGGTTGGCATAATAAACCTTGACTGTGTTATGTGCACTAGTTGATTCATCTCTTTCTTGTGAATCTTCTGTGAGGAGATGTTCCATTGTGTACAGATGGGTTTGGGGTCTCTCCTCCCATCCCCTTGTTCTCAACAATATGTTTTTTTGTTTGTTAGTTTGGTGTCTTCTGACGCCTGCTACTCAATCCTAAGGACACTTCATGATCACATAAGCTGGTGTACTTCTTCCATGTGGTCTGTTGCTTCGCTGCTAGATGGCCTTTTGTTTAACTTCAAGTCTTTAAGACCCCAGATGTATATCTGTTGATGGCCAGATAGCATCCACTTTCTTTATCACATTTACTTATGCACTGTTTTTATCTTCAGTGATCATGTGGGGATAGTGATCATCACAGAATGCCTGATTGCTAGAACAAAGTGTTCTTGCATTGAGGGAGGACATGAGCAGAGGCCTAAGTCCATTTACTACCCCAGTAGTAAATATATATATGTGTACATATATATATGTAAATAAATATGTGTACATAGGTCAATACCTCTATTTTTATGAATTAATGTACTGACATATGTACACACCTATGCTTATACCTCTATGCTTTGCTTTCTAGATCTTTCCTCCATTTATTTTTACCTTCCTCCTGTCCCATCATCATGCTTACCCTTCTTCTGACTCTTAGTAATTCCTTTCAGCTGGATTGCTGTTACCCCCAACATCTGCTGGATCCTCTGCATCCTCCTTGTTGTTGATTTGAATTCCCTAGTTGTTCCCCTGACTATGGTGGTGTTGACTTACCACTCTCTCCCCCAATCTCCTTCTACCTCTAAGTCCTTCCAGATCAATTGTTCCCTTTGCTATCTCCTTGAGCTTCCTTCCCATGCCTATCTTATATTGGTAGGCAAGACCAATAATAACAGAGACCAAACAAAAGATTGAATTAAAAAAAGGAAGAAGAAAAGTTAATAATAACTAGCAAAACCCCCCATCAATACACAATTCTAGGTCTGTTCACTGACCTTTATGACTACCTCCCCACTGGTCCTAGGGAATTCAGGGACCTACCCCTCCTAGTCTGAAGATTTTGGGGGGGCTTTTTGGCTTTCTTTGCTCCCACTGCCTTCTATTATGTTCCTTCTTTGTTTTCCCCACTGTGGTGTGTTCAGAACAGACCAACTCTCCACCGTGTGTTCCCAGTATGCTCCTGTGAGGGGGCATCATTTCTTAAGCTGTTGTCAGCCCTACAGTCCTCTCTGTACAGGGACTTCATCCTCAGGACTTGGTGTGCCAATATGAGGTCTAGACCACACATTTCTCTCATTCCTTCTTGGTTTGCTTCCATGTGGTCATGACAGGCCGGCCCCTCTCCCCTATCTGTAGGTTTCATGCTGTCCTCTGTAGCACATATTTCTAGGGCTCAGTTTGGCTCTGGTTGGGCTGCCCCTGTCGCCAACTCTTTGCATGCATTAGTCCACATGATTACGTTTCCCTCAAGGTCTGGTGCACCTTGGTGGGTTCTGCACGGACATTCCCAATTCTGTGGAGGCATAACCAATGCTCTTCCCCTGGGTGGGTTAGTGCTCTGATTTCCCAGTGCCATCATCTCCCTTTCTCCCCCCCCCCTACCCCCTTCCCCCCTTTCTCCTAATTTGTGTACCTCCTAGGGTCTGGTCTGACCCACACCCAACTACCTGTACCTCAAGCCATATAATGTTAGATAATCGAATTTTCTTCTCTACCTATTGTGCTGATTATATTACCTCAGGGGACTCATGTTTATTTGTCCTTTTGTGATTGGCTAACTTCCCTTAGCATATTTTCCTCCAACTCTTCCCATCATGTTTCATGTGATACATAGTACTCCATTGTGTGTATGCACAAGAGTTTTTTAGTTCATTCATCTATTGATGGAAATGTAGGTTATTTCTAGTTCCTTGCAATTGTGAATTGCGCCACAGTAAACATTGGAGAACAGATGACTGGCTGTGTCTTATTTCTTATCTCTTCTGGGTATATGCCCAGTAGAGGGATAGCTAGGTCATAAGGTAGCTCAACTTCTATTTGCTTTAAATATCACCAAATAACTTTTCACAGATGCTATACATATCTACATGTCCATCAACAGTGGAGGAGTTCCTATCTCACCACATTCCCTTCAACATTTGTTGCTCTTTGATTTTCTCATTTGGGCTATCCTCAAAGGTGTTGGATGATATCTCATGGTCGTCTCAATTTGCATTTCTCTGATGGCTAATGATTGGGAGCATTTTTCATATGTTTATTAGACATTCAAGTCTCCTCCCTAATGAAACTCCTTTTTTTTGGGGGGGGGGCATCACTGCCCTCAGGTGGTGGGAGTAGGAGGCCCAGCCTTTGCTCCGTGGAGCTGGAATCAAACCTCCATCCCAGGGGGCCGCAGTCCTGCGCACAACCACTACGTCACCGGGGCTCAGCCCCCTAGTGAAACTTCTTTTCAGGTCTTTTGCCCACTTCCTCAGGGGGTTAACTATTTTCCTTGAAGAATTGGTTTTAAGGCGTACAAATAAGGGAATGATAAATGGATTATAAGCATTCAACAGATACATCATAACATTACCTGGAGACTATATTATTATATAACCTACCCTAAACCCAAATGATTAGTCTGATTTTCTTCTTTGGAGTCTGTGTCTTTAAACAGAGATAATTCTTTGGTAGGACACATGCTCAGGTTAGAAGGAATTCGAAATGCACAGTGGATGCAAGTATACCAGTGATTGTGAAAGTAGCTGGGGCCAGTGACCATTTTATTCTGTTGTACTTGGGTTTGCTCTGAGTCAGAGCTGACTTGATGGCAATTAACAACAACAATGGGTAACATGGAGAGCTCTCGTTGATTGAAAGTCTGCTAAATCTCTAATCCTCTTAGCAATATTTTTTGGATTCAAATTATGTCAGGAACAATGGATTTCTGTATCCATCAGGGTTTTACCAAGAAGTTACTCTAGCATTCCCAACTTACTCATTTATTGCTATTGAGTTCATTTTGACTTATAAGTTCTACTCAATAGGACAGGGTAGGACTGGCCTTCTGAGTTTCCAAGACTATAATGCTTTACCAGAATAGGAAGCTCATCTTTATCACAAGAGGCAGCTGAATGTTTTGAACTGCTTACCTTAATGTTAGCAGCTCAATGAGCAGCCCACTACCCCAACTGAGGGACTTCACTGCAAGAGTTGAGAGGTTCCCAAACTTATATTATCTACTGTCTTCTTAAAAAAAAATACTCATGACCTCCCTAGCAATGAAAACCTTTTGTACTCCAGCCCAGAATCCAGGATAAAGTGTAGGCATCTGCTCTTACAATGCCCTTTGATCATTCCACACACCACCGGGGGGCAGTGGCGCCCACTTTGGGAAACTGAAATTTGGGACTTAACAGAGATTAACAACCAATGGAAGACATCACCACCACTAGATTGGAGAACAGAGTGGTTGTTATTGGCACCCAGGGCTGAGTGATCTGAGAGAATCTGGAATCACAACTGTTCATTGAGAGTGGAGCCATGATGAGGTATAAAAATTGAGGGAGCAATGCTGTGAGTTGCAGAGGGAAGAAAAGCAATACTTACACATTCTCTTCCTCTGTGTGGCGGTTATGTGCTTATGTAAATTTCATGATTGAGATGTAGGGGTGGAGTCTAGCCTGTTGATCTGGAGATAGCCACTGGGTAACCAATGAGGTCTCTGTGTGGGCATGGCTTTCTTCTGAGACTTCTGGGAAATCTCATGATATTTCCCTGGTGGAGATGAGGAGCCATTTCCCCAGTTGTTGGGAGTCACTCTCAGAGACGATAAATTACAGACAAGACAAGATGGCAGTGTAGGAGGAGCTGAAGGAGCCGGAGGAGAAGCCACACAGCTTTACCCTGATGGAGCCAGACCTCTGTAGCTGGAGAAGCCACATGGAGACCCCTGCCAGCAATGAGTTGCTTCTACCACCACTGGATGCTGGTGATGGACCTTGAGCCCTGGAAGCGAGGAGCCATGGGGAGACCCCTGCCAGTGCCAGGATTCTGCACCCACTGATCTGTGACTTTGTGAGTCAGAAGGAGACGCTATAGACTGGTATTGGCTAATATCAGACTTATGATTTTGAACTGGACTGTATTGGGATGCTTTCTTAATGTCCCATTCCTTTTGTATATAAATCTTACCCTTATATCCATATGAATGTCCATGAAATTTGTTTCTCTAGTTTACCTGGACTAACACACTCTGCCAATGAATCCTAATGCCAGTTCTCCTACTGACAAACTCAGCAGGATTTCAGCTTCTCTGTGAGTTTCAGAGGCTCCATCCAGAACTAATCCTATCCTGGTGTGAACCAATGTGAGATTGGGGATGAAGGATCAGGGACACACAGATCCATATCTAATATCATCTCTTCTTGCCACAGTAACTGTGAAAGGGTGTTTTTTTTGGAGTTGTTGAATAGCCTGCTAGTGCAGTCGGGGTCCAGCACAAATCATGCCCATGGTTGTAGGACCCTCTGACGAGTTTCCATTACTGCTGTCAACACAAACGTCTCCATCCACCTAGGCAAGCCTTTGCTCACACCTTGTTCCTAAATTCACCCTGCTGGAAGAAAGATATCGCAGTCTTCTTCCATAAAGATTACAGGTTTGAAACTCTATGGGGCAACTCTAATCTGCCCTAAAGGGTTGTGTCAACTGGCCAACTTAGCAGGAATGATGTCTAATGATTAATGAAGTCGGGCATTGTTTTGTAGGCTCTGTATGACTGTCATTTGTATATCAATAGAGAAAAGTTCATCCCAGTCTTTCGCCCATTATTAATTGGTTGTTTGTCTTTTTGCTGTTCAGTTCTAATTCTTTATGCATTCTTAATATTAAAGCATTAGCTGACATAGTGACCAAATATTTTCTCCTATTCACTTTTTTAAAAATATAATTTTATTTTTAATATAATTTTATTTTGCTATTTTTGAGAATATATCCTTCAAAAACATACTCCAATTTAGCTGTTTCTTTATGTACAATTTTTATTGTAATATTTGGCTTCTTCGTCTTTAATAGCAATTTGAAATTTTCTATTCAGATGTCTGATGTAATCATTTCTTCTATTTGCTTTAGGTACTCTATGATTTAGAGCAAGTTTTAGAATTCCTGGAATTCCCTTGGACCTTTTTTTCTCTCCTATCAGTTAATGACCTTTGCTTCTTTACCTCATGATGTTTTTGACTTCCTCTCACAGTTCATCACCTCTTCTTTAGTTGGTGTTCAATGCATGAAACCTATTTTTGAGATGTTCTAGAAGTTCTCATGGGATAGAGTCAAGGTCTTATTTTTTCAGGAGGAGCAATATCCTTTATTTATTTATTTTTATTAAAAATAATTTTATGAGTGGGGCTCCCACAGCTCTTATCACAATCCATACATCCATCCCTTGCATCAACCACCTTTGCACATATGTTGCCATCATCATTTCCAAAACATTTTCTTTCTACTTGAGACCTGGTATAAGCTTATTTCCCCCCTCTCTCACTCTCCCTCTCTCTCCCTCCCTCATGAATCCCTGATAATTTACAAACTATTCTTTTTTTCATGTCTTGCATCAAGCACTTTCTCCCTTCACACACTTCTGTTGTCCACCCCTCTGGGAGGGAGTCGTGTGTCTATCATTTGATTCTCCCTTTCTCCTTGCACCTTCCCCCTACCCTCCTGATATCACTACACTCATTATTGGTCCTGAAGTGTGTTTATCTATCCTATATTCCATGTGTTGTGAACTCTTATCTGTACCAGTATACATACATACTCTGGTCTTGCTAGATTTGCAAGATAGAATTGAGGTCATAATAAGAAGGGGATGGGAAGCATTAAAGAACTAGAGGAAAGTTGTATGTTTTGTTGGTGCTGTATTGACACCCTGACTGGCTTGTCTTGTCCTTGTGACCCTTCTGTAAGGGAATATCCAATTGTCTACAGATGGATTTTGGATCTCCACTCAGCCCTCCCCCATCATTTACATCAATATGGCTTTTTGTTCTGGGTCTTTGATGCCTCATACCTAATCCCACCAACATCTCTTGGTCACACAGCTGGTGTGCTTCTTCCATATGGGCTTTGTTGCTTCTTAGCTAGATGGCCGCTTGTTTATTTTCAAGTCTTTAAGACCCCAGATGTGATACACTTGGATAGCCAGCCACCATTAGCTTTCTTCACCACATTTGCTTATGCACCCATTTTGTCTTCAGTGATCATGGTGAGCATCATAGAATCTCAGGTTATTAGAAGAAAGTGTTCTTGCATTGAGGGAGTACTTGAGCAGAGGCCCAATGTCCATCTGTTGCCTTCATACTTAACATATAAATATATGCACATAGATCTATTTCCCTTTTGTTATAAGTAAATGTATTTACATATGTACATGCCTGTACTTAGACTCTATAAGTGTCCTTTGCCTCCTCGTTCTTTCCTCTATTACTTTTACTTTCCTCTTGTCCCACTATCATGTTCAACCTTGATCTGGCTCTCAGTAATTCCTCTCAGCTACATTGCACTGGATCAAACCTCACCAGGCATTCTATGTCCTCCTTGCCATCAATTTTTAAATCTCTTGTTGTTTTCTTGTCCCTGTGCTTTTTGGCTCCCCCCTCCTTTCCCAACCTCCTTCTGGAACTATTGGTCTCATGTTTTTCACCTCAGGATTGTTTATCCTGCCTATCTTTATGAATATTTTCCAATCAAATCTGATGAGGTGACAACCCTTTCCTTGAAGTTTATTTTGGGGATTCCTCAGGGACTTCATTGCTTTGCTCCTCTTGCTGCTCTGTTGCACACCCTTTGTGTTGCCCTCTGGTGTGTGTGTGTGTGTGTGTGTGTGTGTGTAGGGGTAGGGGAGGCAGTCAGACTGGGCAAAATTCCCACACTGCGTCTCCAGTGTTGTCCCCGTAGCACTATGGGTCATTGCGGGGGTGCCGTGTCTCATGGTGGGACTGGCCCTATGGTCATCTCTGCGCATTGGCTGCCCTGAGCAGGAATATTGTCCTCAGGGCTTGGTGGGCCAGGATGTGGCTTGATCTCTCCCTCTCTTTCTTTCCTTCCCTCTTAGCTTGCTCCTGTGTGTTCTGAGCAGACCGCCTCTCTATCTGAGAAAACAATCACACATTCCATTTCTTCTTCCTATTCCAGACCCCCATTCTTCCTTTATTGTCTAGATGAATAGAGACCAGTTGTACCTTGAATCTATCAGCATGCTGCCATCTTGTCTTGTCAATCAAGCATCGCAAGGGACTGAGTTTTGTCTCTTACCTTCAATTGTGAAATACGGCGAGACTTCCCAGAATTCTCAGAAGAAAGCCGTGCCCACACAGAGGCCTCATTGGCTATCTCCAGATTGTCAGGCTAGACTCCACCCCTACACTCCCAGTGCTGAAATTGACATAGATCAGTGACTACCACATGAGGTAAGGTCATATAATATTTGTCTTTTGTGATTGACTTATTTTACTCCATATGTTTTGCAAGTCTATCACTTTTGTGGCATGTGTCAAAACTGCATTTCTCCTCCTGAGAGTGGTATTCCATTGTATGTATGTACACTTTTAAAATTCATTCATCTGTTGTCAGCACATGATTAAATTATTTATGTTTTATTGGTGTCATATGCATAATTTTATATAGTTATTATTAGACTCTTATTGGATATGAGTATTGCTTACAAAGATATTATCCCAGTTTATAATTTTACTTTTCATTTTTTTGTAAAGTCTATTAATGAACAAAAACTTAAGCTTTTAATTTTTATGAAGCCACATTTATTTCTTTTGTCATTTGTTCTTTGTACTTTTTTTTGTACTTTTATTATACTAGGTAATCCATTTTTGAAAACTTGGCCTAAATATGTTGCCCCTGTCTGTTGTTCTAAAAATTTTTTGGTCTTAGTTGCACAATTGAGGGTATTGATCTTGAATTGCTTTTGTTTACGGTGTATGATTGATATAGTTTGATTTTCTACATGTAGAAATCCAATTTCTTCAGTGTTGTTGAAGAAAGTTATCTTTCCTTATCAAGTGGATTTATTCTTACTAAAAAATTAGTTGACCATGTATGTTTGTGTTTATTTCTGGACTCCCTGTTCTATTTCATTGTTCCATGTGTGTATTGTTATGCCAGTAGAGGCTGTTTTAATTATAGTATAGTATCTTTTTTATTTAAATAATTTTATTGGGGGCTCTTACAGCTATTATAACATTCAATACATCATCTATATCAAGCTCATTTGCATACATGTTGCCACATTCATTTACAAACATTTTGAAATTTAGTCCTTGATATAAGCTCCTCTTAAAAAAGAAAAAACTCTTCTTTCCCTTCCCCCCTTTAAAAAAAATGAATCATTTTATTGGGGACTCATACATACATCAATTGAGTGCAGATCCAGGACTCTAATCTGTACAGCAATTTTCTTTACCCGGGTTGTAGGGGCCCTGACAGGCTTATTTCTCACTCCTTCCCACCAGCCTTCACCTACCTCATACTGCCCGGACCTCTCCATAGATCCCGAGACCAGGGAAATCAAGGTACCTCTGGCTCAATTTCTTCTTGGCCTCTTTGCTGCTGTCTGGGCTCTCCTCACTTATGAAGCATTAGCAGCAGAGCTGTGCAAAGGCCCAGACAGAAAGGCCACTCCTTTGTGCAGCCCCAAACCTTCATAGGGTAAAAGGGCAGTTGCTATCTTTTAGAGCCTTCCATCAGCGTCTCAGACCCTGTCCATCAACATGCCACCAACTCTTAGCCACCTTTTCTCATCTCCCAGCCTCCTTCATGTCAAAATCTGAGGAGCTGGCACACCAGTGTTCATGGCAACAGCATCCACACAGGTGCCCATCAATAGATGGATGGGTAAGTACTCCTTTGTATGTATGTTCCACAGATTTTAATCCATTCGCCAGTTGATGGTATAGAATCTTTTAAGATCAGGAAGTGTGAGCTCTCCAACTCTTTTGCCTTTCAACATTGCTTTTGCTAGTCAGGGTTTCTAGGCATTCCAAATAAAACTGAGGGCATAAAAGTACCCTCTTATTTCTTTAAGATGTCTCTTGAAATTTTGATCAAGGCTGTGTTTGATCTATAGATTGCTTTGGGTGGTATGTATGGACATCTTATCAATAATAAGACTTCCAATCTATGTGCATGAAGCATTTTTCCTCTTTCAGTAGTGTTTTATAGGTTTCATAACATATCCCTGGTTAGATTTATTCTTTAGATATTTTATTTTTTTAGATGCTATTTCTCATTGTTGTGGCACAGAAACCAAACTGCTTTTTTTTTTAAACAGCAAAGAAAATGTATTGTTCCACATGGCCAGAAACCCAGAAGCTGTGAGCTCAGCTTTGACCCAGTGTGATTATCTTAGTGTGGCTCTCAAGTATGTGAAGTTGCTGGTAGCAACTTCTGAGAAGTTTGGGAAGTGTCGCATACTGAAGTCTCGTGTCTTATGTCTGAGCAAGACAACTTTTCCTAAAAACACTCCTGGCCAGGAACCCTTTTCTTAAAAACCCTCCTAATGTTTCCTTGGCCAGGATTTTATCCCATGCTCGGAAAGAGATGGAGATTATCATGCTTGGTTTAGATTAGTTGAAATACCAGTGCCAGTTGTCTTCCAGTGGATTGTAACTCGACTCTGTGTCAGAATAGACACAGAGTCTCAGTGGTGAAAGACACAGAGTCTTGGAGTGGAAGTAGATCACTGTGTTTTCTTCTGTGTTGTCTCTGAGTGGACTTGAATCTCCAGGTCTTCTCTTGTTAGGGGCGGTTTAACTGATTTTTTTTTGTTGTGTTTTTATCCTGAAACTTTGCTAAATTTCTGTATTAGCTCCAAATGTGTGCTGGTCAACTTTGAGATTTCTATATGTAGAATTATATTGTCTTTGAATTGAGATAATTGTACTTATTTTTTCCTTCAACCCAGATAGCTTTTATTTCCTTCTTATGAAATAAGAACAGAATATGTGTGGCAATATAGTAACCAAATCTCTTGATTGGCAGAGTCAGAAACAGTTATGCCTCACTTAAAGATGGTGGCTATGCTGCTCTGAATAAGTTTTGTTCTCCCAGTTCTGATAATAATCTAATTTCTATGTCAAGGTTCTCAAAGGTCTTGCTATTCCTCTTCAAAGAATCCCATTCTAAGTAAGCCTTTTCCCTGTGATCCGGTCCATTCTCATTGTCATTGTAATTCACCTAAACTTAAAAAAAAATCAAGTCTGTTTTGATTTTGCTTTACTGACCATGATTGAACTAATTCAATTCAGTACCTAGCCCTGTCTGAATAGTATTAAGAAATTTCCCTTCTATTAATCTTCTTTAATATTTTAATTAAGAAATGATATTGGATCTTATCTGGTGCTTTTTTGTTTTTTATCCTGTGTTAGTCTGGGTTAACTAGAGGAACAAATTCATAGACATTCATATGTGTAAAAGAAAGAGCTTTATATAAAGAATAATAGTATATTAAGAAAGCATTCCAACCTAGTCCAGATCAAGCTCATAAGTATGATATTAGTCCATATATCTGATACCCACCTGTAAATTCCTTTTCAGGCTCACACAACACAAGCAATGACACAGAATGCAGGCAAATCACAGACCAGTGGGTGGAGTGTCTTGTAGATCCATTTGTGGTGGAAACAGCTCAGCACATGTGGTTCCTCTTGCTCCAGGACTCTGGCTCCATCAGTCTAGCTCCATGTAGCTTGTCAACAGGAATGTCTCTCGCAGAGATTAAGCAGAGATTCAAAGCAGAGAGTTTGCTTGTCTGGCCAGCAGTGAAGTATTTATCTCTGTCGCACCTCCAAATGAGATCATGAAGCTGCAACCTGATTGACAGGCTAAACTCCAGCCCTTCTCTCTTAATAGCCTCAAGTTGATACCAGATTATGTAACTACCACACACAAAGGGATTTTCAAGGGTGTTAATTTTCTCAGTTTCCCCAGTATTTGGTGTTTTTTCTGGCCATATTTTCTGTAAAACAGAAACTCCTAAGTGGACAGTGCATCCACCCTTTGCTTATTCAGCCTTTGCCTCTCCACTTCTGTGATTATTCCTTCTCCCTCCCTGGTTTAATAAAGAGTCAAAAATTCTAGTCTGACCACCAAGCATCACCACCAGCCAGGTGCAATGTCATGTATTAATTAATCTGCCCACAGAAAAGCCACACACACTCATAAAAGGAATTACTTTTATCAAGCAAGGTTGCATAACCCCAAATCATAGGTTGTTAATAAACCTTCGCCCAATTCTAATGCCACATTCTTCTTCATGTAATCTAGCTTCTCAGATTACTTTCTCAGCATACAGATTGAATTAGTATAATGAGAAAATGCAATCCTGACGTACACCTGTTGGGGATGTGGATCATGCAGTATATATATATCCTTATTCTGTTCACCTAACTGGGTTTTGGTCCACATCCACATTGTGCATGAACACAATGAAGTGTTCTGAAATTCCTATTTTCCTCAAGGATATCCAGAGTTTGTTACGATCTACACGGTCAAATGCCTTTATGGAGTTATTAAATGCTAGTAAACATCTTTCTGTATATAAGGAACATAAATGTACAAGAAGATAATTATACAGTGAAAAGAAGAAATAATGTAGTTACAGAATGTCAAGTGGACAGGCACCTTTGTAGGTTTCAAGATAGAACAGACTACTTTAAAATTGGGAAGAAATTAGTAAATTACAGGGTAATCTCAAAGAAAATGAATATGCCATATAAGAAAATCATAAGAAGGAAGTAACAATAAAACAACAGCAGTGAAGAAAATAATAAGGAAACCTGTGAATAGCACAAAAAATTATATGGAAACAAGAAAACAGCAGTACCACAAAAGAAAGGAGAGAAAGAAAAAAAGAAAGAAGAAAAAACAGATGAAAAGAAAATAGAAATGCAGAGAAAAAATGAATATAAAAAACAGAGCAAAATGACAGTAATAAATTCATACCTATCAATGATAGCTGAATATAAATGGATTAAGTGTACCAATCAAGAGAGAGAAAGTAACAGAATGAAAAAGAAAGCAGGACTTGTTAATATATGGTTTACAAAAGACACTTCTTAGACACAAACACAAAATAGGTTAAAAATCAAAGGAAAGAAAAAATATTAAGCAAATGACACAAAAGAGTAGGAGTGGCAATATTAACTTCAGATAATATAGATTTTATGGCAAAATACAGCATAAGAGACAAAGGGGAGAATTGTGTAATAATTAAAGGATCAATTGAACAAGAGGACATTACCATAATAAATATTTATAAACCCAAGGTAAAAGGTTCAGAATACATTAATCAAACTCTAACACTGTTGAAGAGAGAAACAGACAGCAACTCCACAATGATAGTTGCCATTGTTAGATGTGGTCCTTTGGGTTCTGACTAATAATGAGTTTAAGAAATACTGCCTGATTTTGCACCATAATCATAATTTCTCCTATGCTTGAGTCCATAGTTTCCTGTGTGAGACATCTTTTTTAATATAAAGATCTTTCTATATACATGCACATACAAATGTCACTGGTTTTACTTCTTGAAAGAAGCCCATCTAGACAACATTATTTTCTCGATACCTTTTGCAGAGCTCTTTGTTAGTATAAAGGAATCCTACTGATTTTTATATGTTGATCTCATATGTGTATGTATCTTGAAAGAGATTTATGTCTACACAGTTGTAGAAATGGATGAATCCAAATCAGTTTATATTTGCGACATAAATAGGAGCCGAAGGCTCTCCTCTTCATATTTACAGCCCCAGGCAATAAGGGACAGGAAACAGGAAGATGAAGTAGGAAGAACACAGACAGGTGGAAGCCCAGTTGGATGTATCTGAGATTGGCCAAATGAATCCAAGGTTGGCAGGTGATATAACAGGAAGACAAAGAGATACGGAATCCAGATCCAACAGGAAGAGTGAGGGAGCTCACGTCCACACAGTTTTGATCTATACTAAGTCTAGGTCACACCCCAAATGTAGTCTCCTCAGCCATGTCAAATTGTAACCAGATTAAGAAGGCCTGGTCTCCCCACAACTGGTTGGCTACTCCACAGAAAATCCTGTCATAGAGTTGATTACATTATGTTAGATTATATCATGAGAGAATCTTGGCCTACCCAAGTGGACATAAAATCTAATTATCATATCCTCCCTTGTCAACCGGGCATTTGCACACATCTCAAACCACACACAGTCACTAAATGAAGCCAAAAATAAAGTCATATTTGCACCCAGTATGATACAACTAATAGATTACAACAGAAAATGCATTAACCCATTGACATTTTATATTTTATAAGTGAAAAAAACAAAAATATTTGCTTTACATACAAAGAAGAAGTAGGCATACAAAGTCCTTATGGTTATGTGGCTGCAGCTGGTACTTAGAACTACCTTCTTCCACTATGCATTTTCTATTCATTTTGCACAGCTACTATTCAAAAGCTATGGATGTGAAAGTCATTGGATTTTGCTTCAAAATTCTTGCTTTAAAACTATCCAAAAGTGGCAAGAAGAGACTGCCATGTATTTGCTATTTTCATACTTTCTTTCCCTTTTTATAGCATATCTTAGTCCAGCAGGCATAGTTCTACCTTTGTGAATGAGCACGAAAGAAAGTTTTTCCCTATTTCTAGTCCTTATTATTTGTGAAAAGATTGCTTAGTCACCAATTCATGTATTTGGGTTTAAAACATTGTCCTATACATGTATGCTTACCTTTTCTTCACAGTGGCTTAAATTCCATTGGCCAATGGTAGTATCAATGGAACCACCATATGCCCCTTGGGGATGGTTTATGATGTTCTCCACAAAATAATGTTACCTAAGTGAACCATTAAGCATGGATTTTCTCTTCCTCAGTCAACTGATCCTAAGGAACTCACCACAGAGACACAAACTAAAAAAAGGACAGTACTGTGAGAAATGTATCAGCATTTGGATCACTTTTTCATGCAGCTTACTTGTATCTTCAAGTGTTGCTTCACTTGGTCTAATGTATAAGACTCCTATTTAATGATGGACTTCTGCTGTACATGTCAAATAACACTCAGTTCATGATGGGAATTTTGGACCATATGGTGACTTGGTGGCCCATGGTAAGGCACTGTATTTCCACTGACGCTCACTAAAAAGCCAAAAGCTGCTTTTTCAAAAGGGGATATCTATAGATAATGACAGAGCAGTGCTTTCAAATCTCAAGGGTCTGTGTTGATAGTCTCCAACAGAAGGTTGTAGCAATTCCAAATTGCATCTTTCTCTGCCCCTGACACCTCAAGCACCCTTGTAGTAGCTGGATCATATGGACCAAGTGGCAGAGGGGCTGCAGTGTAGCTTGAACCTTTTGCAAAGTTTTCTTTTGTTGTTGTTCTGGGCCCCATTCAAACCTGTCAGCTTTGTTAGTCACTTGCTAATGAAGGATATGTTGTCATTAAAATCCTAAAGGCCCATCAGGCATTGCGCCTCCTTTGTGGTTGTGGGAGGGGCCAGAAGGAATAGCATCTTTCACATTGGTAAGATGATCATGTCATGTCCCATTCTATTGTACCCGTGGACATTTCGCTGAGATGAAACAGGGCTGAGTTTTTGTTGGATTAATTCCCCACCTTCCAGCATCCAAGGAGCCCTGGTAGCCTTGTGCTGATGCCTTGCGCTGGTAATGGCATGGGCAGCAGTCTGAAACCCCTGGCTGCTCTGAAGAAGAGAGATGAGGCATCCAAGTCCCATAAAGATTTAGCGTCTCAGAACCCCACAGGACCGGGTATATTCATCCTATAAGGTCACCAGGAGTCAGCGTCGACTCAGTGGTAATGAGGGGTTTTTTGTGTATGTGGTGGCTGTTTTTGAAAGTATGTGGATGTTCTATCAATAGATCTAGATTAATCGTTAATTCTTACTTACTGTGTCCAATCAGTGTGAGGTCATCGATATAATGGAGCCATACGGCCTTTTGTGTAAAGACCTCTGGCTCTGTGAGCCAGCTTAGTCCAGGACTGCCCCTAGATATTTCTCCCTATCATGCCATTCCACTCAGTTCCGTAGCCTCCGGCTCACATGCAGAGCATAAGCTATTCCAGCCAGCCCCAGTACTTGATCAGGGGAGTCACTTACCCACAGACACAGACTGTAACTGCGCAACTGATACACATCGTGCTTCCAGTAAGGTCCTGAGTCGATCTCAGCTCCCCACCCTTTTCCAGGAAACACACTTTCTCTTTAGGACAACATCAACAGAACTCTTGGACAGCGTTGAGAGCCCAAACAAATGCTAACAGCTCTTTCTTTTCATTCCTTTTCATCTTTATTTCATCTCTTCAATCCTTACTTTCTATTTTCTTCTTCTGCAAGACAAAAGCTCAGAGTACTCCTACAATTCTTTCTCAATTGGCATTGCCCTTTCTTTTGTCTGTTGTTCTTATAAAAATAAGATGTTTCTCCTCTTTTTCATCTTTAATAATCTATCAATTAGCAACACCCGACCCGTCCTCCTCCTACTTCTTTCCCTCCAGTCTTTGATATCTTCCTCTAGCCTTTTTTCTACCACTCTTCCCCTAATACATATTCTGAAGTGTCTACTATCCTCAACTACACTACCCAACAAAGTTAACTGCTGTACACAACCTGACCTCTTCCATCCCTAACAGCTACACAAAATTGTAAAGGAAACAACCAAAAATACTTATCAAAAAAACAAACAAAAAAGAAGGAGTATAAGAGAAAGAATAGAAAAGCTAGAAACCTCATTACAAGCCGTACAAGAAAAACCCCAACCAGAAATGAAAAAGTCAAGCAGTAAAATAACACAACACTATTAAACAACAGAGAAAGAGAATCAAAGAGATACAAATCACATTAGTGAGCTTGCAACAAACCTTTGGACTCCAATGTAAAAGAAGAATAAATAATAAAAATTCAAAGCAGACTAGATAATACCTAAGCATAATGTGGGACACAATCAAGAGTCATTAAAACTTAAAGGAAATCTAGAAGAGGAAGCAATGAAAAAGAAAAAAAGAAAGAAAGAAAGAAAGAAATCCAGATAGAGAAATCACCCACGAACTCCTGGAAGAAAAATTTCTTCACTGCATAAAGGATGAAATGATAGTTATTCAGGAAGCTCAGGGGATCCCAATAAGGAGGATCCCCAAGAGGAAAACTCCGTGACATATTGTAGGCAAACCCTCTAGTATTAAAGACAAGGGAAACATTCTAAGAGCAGCCGTGGGGGGTGGTCAGTCGTGGTGGAAGAACATGTGGTGGAATACAAAAGAGCAGTGAGTATAAAAAGCTTTTTTTTTTCTCAGCAGACACGTTGCAGGCAATAAGACAATGGAGTGACAAATATAAAATATTAAAGGAAAAACAACAACAACAACAACAACAACAGTCAACCAAGAATCCTGTGCCAGAAAAATTATCACTGCAATATGAGAGAAAAATAAAAGTATTCTCAGATAAGGAGAAATTAAAGGAATGTACAAAAAACAAAAACACTACTACAAAAAGTCCTAATTGAAGAAAAAAGCTCAACAAGAGCAGCACACAAAAGTGAGACAAACATACAAGACAATTTCTCACAAAATGAACACAGTTAAAGCAAAATTTAAAACAATACAGAAATACAGGAAGAACAGAGAAACTAACCACACCCCCCACCACATTCACACACAAATAAATCAATATGACATCAAACATATTTTTATCAATAATCTCATTGCATGTTAGTAGGTTAATGTACCAGTAATTAGGAAGTAGGAGCAGAATGGAGAAGAAAACAAGATCCCTCAATATTCTACTTATAAGTAATACACTTCAGAAACAAAGACAATAACAGGCTTAAAATCAAAGGCTCAATAAAAATATGCCAAGTCAATGGCAACAAGAACAAAAAAGTAGGTGTGGCTATATTAATCTTTGGGAAAAAGTAGACTTCAAGGCAAATAACATAATCAGAATCAAGAATGGAAACTACATATGATTAAAGGAACAATAGCCAGAGAACACATAACCATAATAAACATATGTACCCAATGAGAGACACTTGAAATACATTAATCAAATCTTCATTAGATTGAAGAGAAAATTAGACAGCTCAACAATGATAATGAGGGAATTAATATGCCACTCTCAAGGAAAACCAGATCATCTGGAGAGAAGCTCAGTAAACACACAAAAGAGCTAAACAACACAGTCAACCAACTTGAACTCCTAGGCAGAACCCTCCATCCACCAGCAGCACAGTATGTGTTTTTCATTGCACTTGGGACATTCTCAAGAATAGCCCACATAGTAGGCCACAAAGTAAGCCTTAATTAAAAAAAATTCTAAAATCCATTTTCTCAGATCACAGTGCTATAAAACTAGAAATCAACAATAGAGGGAATAGAAGCATAAAGGCAAACATATGGACATAACATAATAATTAAAAACTACTGGATAATTAATCAAGGGATGAAAAATTTTATTTCCTTAAAACAAAAGAGAATGACAACACAACACATCACAACCTTGGGACACAGTAGAAGCAGTTATCAGAAGTCAATTTATAGTAATAAACCCACACATGAAGAACAGTTGAAGTCCAAAATCAACACCTTAACATGACATCTTCAACAACTGGAACATGGGCCAAAATATAAACAGAAGAAAAAAAATTCAGAACAGAAATAAATGAACTGGAATTGCTATTCTCCTGAGGGGTTTATCTGTCCTGGATTCCCTGTGTTTCCAGTTTTTAAAAAAAAAATAATTTTATTGGGGGCTCTTACAGCTATTATAACATTCAGTACATTATTTGTATCAAGCACATTTGCACACATGTTGCCACATACATTTCCAAACATTTTCCACTTGAGCCCTTGGTATAAGAAAAAAAAAAGGTCCTCTTTTTCCTCCCCCCTTTTTAAAAATGAATCATTTTATTGGGTACTCACACATCTCCCCTCATGATCAATCCATACACCAATTGTATGCATATCTCATTTTCATACTTGTTGCCATCATAACTCTCAAAATATCCTCCCTCCACTTAGACCCCCAGTTCCAGCTCCCTTCCCCCATGAACCTTTAATAATTTACAAATTACTACTTCATATTGTATACTGTCCAATGTGTCACTCACTTTCCTGTTGGTCATGCCCCAGAAAGGAGGTTATATGTAGATCCCTGAAATTAGTTCCCCCTTTCTACTCCACCATTCCTCCACCCTCCCAGTATCACCACTCCCATCACTCGTCCTGTGGGAACATCTATCCTAAATTCTCCATGTTTCTGCCTCCAGTGTACATCCCCTGTTCTTGTTCTGTACCAATGTACATCCTCTGTTTTAGTCGGATTTGGAAAGTAGTAATAGCATCATGATGGGGTGGTGGGTTGTGTGTAAGAAAGCATTAAAGAACTAGAGGAAAGTTGTATGTCTCATCATTTCTACACTGCACCCTGACTGACTTGTCTCCTCCCCATGACCCTTCTATAAGGGAATGTCCAGTTGCCTACAGATGGGCTTTGGGTCTCCACTCCGCACTCCCCCCACCTTCACAATAATATGTTCTTGGTCTTTGATGCCCGATACCTGATCCTATTGACACCTCATGACCACACAGGCTGTTGTGCTTCTCCCATGTGGACTTTGTTGCTTCTCAGCTAGATGGTCGTTTGTTTACCTTTAAGCCTTTGAGACCCCATATACTGTATCTTTTGATAGTTGAGCACCATCAGCTTTCTTTACCACATTTGCTTATGCACCTGCTTTGTCTTTAGTGATCGTGTCAGGAAGGTGAGCATCATGGAATGCCAGTTTAATAGAACAAAATGTTCTTGTATTGAAGGAGTACTGAGTACAACCCCAATGTCCATGTGCTACTTTAATGTTAAACCTAAAAATAAATGCACGAAGATTTATTTCCCCATCTTCACATAGAAATATATTTACACATGTACATGTCAGTAATTAGACCTCTATAAATGCCCCTTGCCTCATAGTTCTTTCCTGAGAGTAGCAATACCAGGAGAGTAAGGGGAAAGTGAGATAGAAAGGGGGAACCAACCACAATGATCTACATATAACCCTCTCTCTGGGGGATGGACAACAGAAAAGTGAGGGAAGGGAGACATCAGACAATGTAAGACATGAAAAAATAACAATAATTTATAAATTATCAAGGATTTGTGAGTGAGAAAGCATGGGAAAGGGAGGGAGAAAATGAGGAGGTGATAGCAAGAGTTCAAATCTTTTGAGAATGATGATGGCAACAAATGTAAAAATGTGCTTGACAATTGTATGTATGGATTGTGTTAAGAGTTGCATGCACCCCCAATAAAATGATTTAAAAATAAATAAACAAATGAGTGAACTGGAAAAGAAGAAAACAAAAAACCAGAAAAAAAACCGACATCATTGACAGACACTGGCATAAAACAATGTAGAAGAAAGAAGAGAGGCAAATGCCTAGAAAGGAGATGAAAAGGGTGACCTCACAATAGATCCAACCAAAATATAAAGTGTAGCAACACACTGCTATGAAAGACTGTATTCAAAGAATTTGGACAACCTAAAAGAAATGGACAGATATCAAGAAACACAGGACCCACCCAAATTAATGCGAACAACAAATTCATAACAAAAGAAGGAATAGTTGTCACTAAGAAATTTCCAACCAAGAAAAACTGAGGCCCATATGACTTCAAAGAGGGATTCTACTGAATATTCAGAGAAGATCTGTTACCAGTGCTACACAGACTAGTCTAGGGTATAGAAAACGACTTAAAACTCCCAAACCCATTCTACGAAGCCACCATTATTCTGATCCCCAAGCCAGGCAAAGACCCCACTCTCTCAGTCCGGGTAGGCTAGAGGAACAAATTTCATAGACACACATGTAGATGTAAGGAAAGGGTTTATATACAAAAGGAATGTGACACTAAGAAGGCATTCTAATCCAGTCCAGTACAAAGTCATAAGTTCGATATTAACCCATATGCCCGAAATCAGTCTACAAAGTCTCCTTCCGACTCATGAAGTCACAGGTCAGTGGGTGCAGAGTTCTGGTGTTGGCAGGGGTCTCCCCATGGCTCCTTGCTTCCAGGGCTCAGAGTCCATCAACAGCAGAAGCGACTCATCGCAGGCAGAGGTCTCCATGTGGCCACCCCAGCTTCAGAGATCCCCTTCAATCAGGGAAGAGCCGTGTGGTCTCTCTGCTGGCTCCTCCAACTTCTCAGATGCTGCCATCTTGTCTGTGATTACTCATCTCTCCAACTAACTCCCAACAACTGGAAGATAGCTTCTCATCTTCACGAGGGAAATATCGCGAAATTTCCCAGAAGTCTCAGGAGAAAGCCATGCCCACATAGAGGCCTCACTGGCTACTCAATGGCAATCTCCAGATTAACAGGCTAGACTCCACCCCTACATTTAAATCATAAAATTAACATAAGCACATGACTGCCACACCCCACAAAGACAGAAATCTATAGACCAATATCCCTTGCAAAATTCTGGCTAATAGAATCCAAAAATAACAAATAAATAATCCACCATGACCAAATGGGTTCACACTAAAGAGTGCAAAAATGGTTCAACATTTGAAAAATAATAATTTTAATTCACCACTTAAACAAGAACCACATGATCATAAAATGCAGAAAAGGAATTTGACAATATCAACAACTCATTTCTGACAAAAACACTCAACAATGTAGGACTAGAAGGGAAATGTCTAAACATAAACCCAATAGCCAACATCATACTTAATGTGAAAAAACTTTTCCCTCAAAAGTTATATTGTCCCTCAAAATGGGACTAGTCAAAGAAGCTCCCATCACCACTCTTATTCACCATCGTACTAAAAGTCTTAGCCAGAACAATCATAGAACAAAAGTAAATAAAAAGAATATAAGTAGGCAAAGAAGAAATGAAACTCTCACTCCTTGCAGAGGATAAGATTCCATATAGCGAGAACCTGGAAAGCTCCACAAAAAGATTGTTGGAAACAATCGGACACAAAATTAGCAAGCAGAAATCAATTTAATTCCTGTGTATCAGGGAAGAGGGCTCCAAAAATATATTAAGTAAACAATACCATTCTCAGTGATCACACAAAAGATGAAATGCTTAGGAATGGTTAGGAATCATGGTTAGAAATAAACCTAACCAAAGAAGCGAAATACTTGTATAAGGAAACTACAGAACACTGTTACAAGAAACCAAACAGGGGCTGAGCCTCGGTGGTGTAGTGGTTGAGTGTGGGACTGTGGCCCACTGGCCTGGTGGTTCAAATCCAGCAGCAGCAAGACTGGGTAGTTCCCACGACCACCAGAGGGCAATGATGTCCCCCCACCCCCCCAAAAAAAAGGTGGACCTGTAGGTATGTACAGTGGACCTGTAGATATGTACAGCCACTATGGAAGTCAATTTGGCGATATCTAAAACAGGTGGAAATTGAGCTACCATATGATCCTGCAATCCTCCTCCTGGGCATATACCCAGAAGAGGCAAGCAACAAACCATGACCAGACATCTGTGCTCCAATGTTCATTGCAGCACGGTTCACAATTGCAAGGAGCTGAAAGCAGCCCAAATTTTCATCAACTGACGAATGGATTAAAAAGCTATGGTACATACATACAATGGAGTATTATGCATCGCTGAAAAGCAGTGATTAACGCAAAAAGCACATCACTGCATGGGAAGAACTGGAGGTAATTATGCTAAGTGAAGCCAGCCAAGCGCAAAAGGACAGGTACAACATGAGTCCACTGAGGTAAGCTTAATTTTAAAAAATGCAAAAGGAGTATCTTGGGTTGCTACTGTATCAGAAACGCCTGGGGAGAGGCCCAAGTATTATGGCAGGGGCCACACCAAATTCAGGGCCAACTGGGATGGGGGATGGGGTTGGCCATAGGGCAAATGGTGATGTATAGAGAGGGAATGGAGGACTAACCCACCCAAGGGAGTGTATTGTTTATATCTTCACAGCGAAAGAGGGACCAAACTTAAACCCAGTGATCCAGGATATAAATGCAATGTGGCAGCATGAAGTGGAGGACCAACGAAGGAGTCTGAGCACACAACCCCAATCCCAACTACAGGGGCAGCCACCACTCCACCAGGGGAGTTTGCCTTGGAGGTCAGCACTTGAAGCTGCAGCTTATGGAGGGAGAGATGTCTGACCAGAACACATGAGAACAAATGAAGAGCGAGGAAGAGAGAGTGGAGTGCATCATGGTCCACCGATCGTTCAGGATGATACTCCCACTCAGAACAGCCGATGTGCAAAGAGGATCATATGGCCAGCCCCACTGTGAAATACAGCTACCATCGCTGACCCAAGACCTTTTGGAGTCAACAGTGGAGAAACAGGGTCAGGATTATACCCTGTCTGGTACAACCACACTAGGGAAAAACACTAAGGGTATGCAACAGAGCATGAAGATCCAGATGGAATGACTGTGATAAACCTTGGGATCCGGAAGTGGCACCCCATCTGACTCAACCAGTGGACATTCCTGGTGGTCAGTGTATAGACCTTGAATTATTTACAGGTTTTTATATTGTTATTTCTTTTGTATATGTATATATATATGTATATATATATATGACATTGTGTTTTGTTGTTGTTAGCATTGCTTTATTTTCTTTGGTTGCTTCATTTTAGGAAGCCTTTTTTGGAGTACATATTGTTACCTTTGCAGGTCTATCTAAATAAGATAGGCTGGATGAACGGTCTGGAGGCGAAAACAATGGGACCGATGGTTCCGGGGTGAGGGCCATGGGAGAAGGGGAGGAGGGGGAAAGGAGATGGTGTTGACCAGCCCAGGGATAAGGGTATATCAACTGATCCAAAATTAGAGACAAGGTGGATGAGAGAAGTCCAGTAGGAATTGATCAAGGGTAATGTAACAGAAAATACTGAAACTCAATGGAGGCTGAGTATGATTGTGGGGACAAGAGGGAAGTAAAAGGAACTAGATGAAAGAACTGGGGGTAAAGAGCATTTATAGAGGTTTAAATACAGGCATGCATATAGGTGCATATATTTATATGTGACAATGGGGGAAATAGATCTATGAACTTATACATATAGGCTTAGTAGTTGAACAGCAGGTGGGCATTGAACCTCCACTCGAGTACTTCCTAAATGCAAGAACACTTTGTTCTATTAAATTGGCGTTCCATGATGCTCACCTTCCCTACCCAATCACTGAAGGCAAATATGTGCATAAGCAATGGTGGTGAAGAAAGCTGATGGTGCCCAGCTATGAAAAGATGTAGCATCTGGGTTTTTAAAGGCTTGAATAAACAAGCGGCCATCAAGCTCAGATGTAACAAAGTCCACATGGAAGAAGCACGCTAGCCTGTGTAACCATGAGGTGTTGAAGGAATCTAGTGTCAGGCATCAAAGAACTAAAAATTACATCATTATAAATGAGGGGAGTACAGATTGGTGACCCAAAGCCCATCAATAGGTGAAGCGACATCCTCTTACAGAGAGGTTGCAGGGAGAAGTTGGGCCAGTTAAAGTACAGTGTAGTAACAATGAAATATGCATCTTTCTTCTAGTTCTCAAATGCTTCCTCATACCCACTATCATGCTCCCGGTTCAACCATACAAGACTGACTAGAACAGGGGATATACACTGGAGTCAGAAACATGGGGAATTTAGAATAAATATTCCCTCAGGATGAGTGATGGGTGTGGTGATACTGGGAGGGTGGAGAGATGGTGGAGTAGAAAGGGGGAACTAATTTCAGGGATCTACATATAACCTCCTCTCTGGGGCATGGCCAACAGGGAAGTGAGTGAAGGGACACATTGGACAATGTGCAATATCAAATAGCAATTTGTAAATTATTAAAGGTTCATGGGGCGGAGGGGGGAAGGGAAATATGGGGAGGTGGTACTGGCGCCCTAAGTGGAGGGAGGATGTTTTGAGAGTGATGATGGCAATGAGTGTGTGTGGCAGTCATGTGCCTATGTTAATTTTATGATTGGAATGTAGGGGTGGAGTCGAGCCTGTTAATCTGGAGATAGCCATTGAGTAGTCAATGAGGCCTCTATGTGGGCATGGCTTTCTCCTGAGACTTCTGGGAAATCTCGTGATATTTCCCTTGTGAAGATGAGAAACTATCTTCCCCAGTTGTTGGGAATAAGTCTCAGAGATGATTAATTATGGAGAGGACAAGATGGCAGCATCTGAGAAGCTGGAGGAGCCGGCGGAGAGACCACACAGCTTTGCCCTGATGGAGCCAGACCTCTGAAGCTGGGGCGGCCACATGGAGACCTCTGCCAGCGATGAGTTGCTTCTGCTGTTGATGGACCATGAACCCTGGAAGGAAGGAGCCCTGTGGAGACCCCTGCCAGCACCGGGATTCTGCACCCACTGACCTGTGACTTCGTTAGTCAGAAGGAGACTTTATAGACTGATTTCGGCATATGGGTTAATATCGGACTTATGACTTTGAACTGGACTGGGCTCAGTGTACTGTTCCTCTTATATATAAACCTTTTCCTTATACCTATATATGTGTCTATGAAATTTGTTCCTCTAGTCTATCCGGACCAACACAGTGTGCAAATGAGATCTGCATACAATTGATGTATGTATGGATTGTGAGGGGAGGGGTGTGAGTACCCAATAAAATGATTCATTTTTTTTAAAAAGAGGGTGAGGGGAAAGGGGAACTTTTTTTAAGAGGAGCTTATACCAAGGGGTTAAGTGGAAAATGTTTGGAAATGTATGTGGCAACATGTGTGCAAATGTGCTTGATACAAATGATGTACTGAATGTTTTAATAGCTGTAAGAGCCCCCAATAAAATTATTTTAAAAAGAAACCAAACAGATCTAAATAAATATATAAGCACCCATGTTCATGAATAGGCAAACTTAATATTGTGAAAATGTCCTATCTATTGTGAAGAGTACTATCTAAAGCAGTTTATTGATGCAGTGCAATTCCAACCCAAATCCCCGCTTCATTATTAAAAGAAATGGAAAAAACTAATTACCATCCTCATATGGAGAGTGAAGATACCCAGGAGAAGCGAATAACTTCTTTTACAGAAGAACCAGATAGTAGACCTCACACTATATGATCTGAAAATGTTCATAGAGCCACAGTAGTCAAAACAGCCTGGTACTGGTACAACAATAGATACATAGACCAGCACAGAAAACTCAGATGTAAATGCATCCACCTACAGGTAACTGATCTTTGACAAAGGATCAAAACTATCAAATAAGATAAAGGCAAATGGAATGGATCTCCATATGCAGAAGAATGAGGCAGGAGACATATTTCTCCCTATGCACAAAGCCAAACTCAAAATGGATCAAGACCTAAATGTAAACTCCAGAGCTATTAGGATCATCAATGAGAAACTGTAGACAAATGTAAAGGCCCTATTGGTGATATATAGATGACCAAGTATAATAAAGGAAGCACACACAATAGAGGACAAAATAGATGATTGGACCTACTAAAAATAAACTTATTCACATCTTATTCTAATAAAGAAACTTTATTAGAAAAGTAAAATGGGGGTGTGATAGGTTTTTGTGCCAACTTGACACCTGTAAAAAGATATGGATGGAGTTTAGCGTGTCAATGGGGTTGCAGCTTGATGACCTCTTTTGGAGGTGTGATTGAGATAAATGGCTTGCTAGAGGCTGGCTCCTCTCTTTCCCCCCCTCGGTTATCATGCTGGTCAGCCCAGTGTGCTATCTCACCATATGTGCTGTGCTGCCTGTGGGCCACACCAACCTGTGGATCACAGTGGACCAAATTACTGTGCCGGACTGTTCCAAGTCATGAGATAACATGTTACACTCACAATGATATCCTGTTAAAAACAAAACCAAAGAGGAAACAACAAATGCTGAATAGGATGCTGGAAATTGGAACTCTTCTTTGTTTCCAGTGGGCTAGTAAACATGTATAACCATTATAGAAAGTGACATGATAAAACTCTGGAAATATAAATCTCATGTGATCCAGCAATACTACATTGGGCGTATACCCCAAAGAAGTGAAAGACAGAACACAAATAGATAGAACATAGTTTACAGCAGCAAGAAGCAGACTGAGCCCCGGTGGTGTAAGTGGTTGAGTGCAGGAGTGCACCACGGGCTTGGCAGTTCAAATCCAGCGACAGCTCTCAGGAGTGGCACTGGTAGCGCCCATGACCACCAGAGGCAGTGAGGACCAAAAAACAAAAAAAACATTCCAAACAAAAAACACAATAGCAAGATGCTAGAAACAGCCTAAATGCCCATCAGTAGAAGAATGAATAAAGGAACTGTGGTACACAATGAAATATAATATATCCCTAAAAAACAGTGATGAAAGCATTAAACACTTCATAACATGGGTGCACCTGGAAACGATTATTCTGAGTGATGTTGGCCAATCACAAAAGGTCAAATATTATGAGTCCACTACTATAAGGATCAAAAGCAGGCTTCTGCTCTCAGGTCATGTAAATTTTGAATCCATTTCCAAGCATAAGTAGAAAGCCTGCCTAGCACCCATGAATCATATATCACCCCCCATGAATCATATAGCAATTATTTCCATGAAGGATACCTAACCTCAGCTGGAGTAACTCTTTCAAAAGTGGGTAAAGGAGGAGACCTTTCAGTTGCTGCCATACAACATTGACAGATCATCTCAAATTAACAGATACTTCTATAAGAATGAACCTTATTGAAAAGTCAAGTCAACATGTGGGGATGGGGCATGTATGTCTCAGAGAAGGTGTTTACATTTCTTTTGGGTAAATAAGGAGGAGCAATCTCCCACTGAGAAAAAAAAAACAAAACAAGCAACTCTTAACAATACTGATTTAGAACCTAATGGGAGAATAAGTTTGACACTATGTTCTTAAATGGATAATTCTGACCTAGATCCTATCCAGTCTTTGGTGACCCAGGTCATGTTCTCTAGACTACTGGGAGTTTAGGTTCTGTCCTTTCAAGGCACACAATATCCTTTATAGGCCACATCAAAGAAAATAGGTGTGGAAACCTCACTAAGTGAACTGTAGCTTTACCTAAAATTTACCTGTATCCTTGGACTTAAGGCTGAAACTCCCTAGTGTGAGAATAAGCAAATGATTGCTAACCTAAGGGTCTAGGGCTAGTGAATGTTGTACTTTGGTTCCAATCTCTTGCTGGAGGGAGCCCAATGAATACATACCCATATATTTACTAATTTAATGCCCTTTTTGCTTTACTATGATATTTGCTAATCTGAGAGGCTTGGTTCAGTCTTTGTGAATGGATGTTTTGGAAATTTTGTCCAATCACCAATCTCCCTTGTTAGTGTACTGTGTCTAGTGACTTAAGAGTTTAACTTTTACAAGTCAATAATTCATGTAACGTTGTTTGTAGCCAGCTTATACTTGTGCAATTTTCTTTTCTCGATAGTGTTGTTTTATATTGTTGCCTAAATTAATGACACTATCAATAGAATTTTCTTATGCCCTAGAGAGGTGATTGATTTCTCTATCAAAATGATCATGAGTCCTCTAAAGTGAACCCGAGATGTATAAATCATAGATATGTGAATGGATTTTGGACTCACACTTAACTCTACTCCCAATCTAAGACAATAAGTTCTTATGACACGACCCTGCTCAATACTTGTCCTCATGAAGAAGTCACTGAGGAGATGGGTGCAAAGCATGGTGAAGAAGTCAGATGGTGACTCACTGTCAAAAAGAATAGCATTTGGAATCTTAGAAGTGTGTCTCTATAAAAGGAATCACCTAAACAAGCTAGCAACAAAATCCACACAGAAGAAGCACACTGACCCGTATGATCCAAATAGTATAAATAATGAGATCCAAATGTGAAGAAGAGAATGATATCAGAACTTAAATGGTGAGCCCACAGTTTTCGGAAGGCAATGGATAATAGGGAAAGCCCCACATCTACTTGGATGGTCCAGTGAGTTCCCTCTGACCAGAGTCGAAAGATGTGAATGGCCATGCTATCAGAGAGCATTGTAAATTATGTTCTGGCAGATGTAGCTAGGTTAAAATGTAATATCTTATCATTTGATCTCCCTTTGCCCCATTTTTAAAGAAAAGTGAAGAGGAACTGTATGTAGATTAAACCACAGATGAATCCCCTCTGAACATAGACTAGAGATGTAAATAAGCCTGCTATCACACAGAATGACATGGGAAGTGGCTTGTTGTAGACACAGGTTAAAATTTGACACCTTATCACTTCGTCTCTCTTTTGACTAATTTTAACTTTGTTGTAGTTTTTATTATTTCCTGCTTTCTTTTGATTCAGGTGTTTTGATTTATTTTGTTATTTTTATTGGCTTTTTGGTTTGTACATTTTCCGGTATAGGAAATCCAGGATAGGGAAATATAGAGAGACAGGAAGGAAGATTGGATGGAAATGGGGACCAATAACAATGACTACAAGGAAAAACCCCAAACAATGGCTACAAGGATGAACAGCATCTTCTAGAACTGATGGTAATCACTACCATCATTGTATAACTCTTTTTAATATGACTGAATTATTGAAGTGTATAGCATGTGAATTATATGTTAACAAAACTATTTAAAAATATATGTACACAAAAAATAACAACAACAAATCTACTGTAATTCTCCAAGATTCACCTGTTTTTTGCAAAGGCCAAACAGATCAGTTAAATGAGTATTCAGTGGGAGTCCCACCCCTGCTCCTTCAAGTCCCTGATGGTGGTGAATCTAACACCATGGTTCTTAACCTTCCTAATGCTGCGACCTTTGAATAAAGTTCCTCAGATGGGGTGACCTCCCCCAAACATAAGATTATTTCTGTTGCTACTTCATAAATGTACTTTTTCTACTACTATGAATTGGGCGACCCCTGTGAAAGGGTCGTTTGACCTCCCAAAAGGGTCACGACCCATAGGTTGAGAACCACTGCTCTAATGTCTGCACTACCTCCAAGAATGTGGTATTGCTTTTGGATCACTATTTTATGAGGCAGAGGTAGTTCCAATCATCTCCCTTTGGTATTCCTACCACATATTCCTACCACATCCCGTATTCCACATTATAAGGATACAATATGGGGGTTCTGCCAGTTGCTGAGTTTGTCCAGTCTAATAGGGCATTCTGCAACTTGTGAAATTACTATAGATGGTTTCAGCACTCAGTGGGCCCAATGTTAGATGAACCTGAGCTAAGAGTCCATTAATAACGACGTCCATATGCTTTCACTCTGATTGGTGGGCCTTCAAACACATTTTGGTTCTCTTGGAATTACTCAGAACTAGTGTTCAGCAATTACTCAAAAATCAGATTACTTCCCTTTCTCCAGTGAACACTCACTATTATGAAAGTTTGACAATCCCTTTGGGCAAGGCTGGGAAAAGACCAATGGCATTCAGATTTGGTGAGATAGTAGGGTCCTTCCTCAAAGGAAAGCTGCTAACTGCATGGATGGGCCTTCTACTCCTGTAAAGAGTTACAATCTTGGAACTCAAGGGGCTGTTCCATCCTGTCCTAGAGCGTCAGTATGAGTCAGCATCAACTTGATGGCAGTGAGTGAGTTCCTCAAAGGGATCTGGCCTTTCCTTCATTCCGGGGATTGTGGGCCTGTATACTGGCTCATCTGGGAAGTGATTGAGGGTTTGCCACTATCCTGGAGATTTGAGTTAGATTGCTTTTTACCTGATCTAGAATTCTTCTGCTTGAAGAGTAAATATTTATTGGGTTTCTCATTTACCTCACTCCTTGGAACACTCTGCCTAATTAACCAGTGCCATAGAACCATATGAGTCACACTATTCTGATTTCTCCTTTGACTCTGCTAGTCATTACAGGAACAATGCTCACCTTGTCTCAACAATTAAATGCTGCCACTTGGCCTTACTCCCATAGGACCTAATCACTCCCATTTTAGGCAAGCGTCTTAAATCCATTACAAATTAATGGAATTAATTCCCCTGTCAAGTGTGGTTGTCATTACATAGCTGACTTCTGGGTCTACAGAGGCAGAAGCCAAGGGTCCATGTGGCTGAGAGGCTGAGGACCGGAGACTTGACTGCTGCCTGAGGAGAGGGGTGGCTGGTGGACCAATGACTATGCTTGGTGTTTTCTTATCCTGCTAACTCACCAAATAGATCCCCTTACTCCTGAGTGTTATCTGTGAGTTCTATGTGGCCATCGAAATGAATGATCAGGGCTGAGCCCCGGTGGCGTAGTGGTTGTGCGCGGGACTCCGGCCCACTAGAATGGAGGTTCAATTCCAGCTCCACGGAGCAAAGGCTGGGCCTCCTACTCCCACCACCAGAGGGCAGGATTGCCTCAAACCTCCCCCCCCCCAAAAAAAAAAAAAGAAATGAATGATTAAACTCAGAACAGATGTTGAGTGCTGTGGGAGGAACAGCTGGTGTGAGAACAGGATAAGTAAGTTTGGAGAGCGGGGCATTTCTGATCCAGTCTTATGACAATAGGGAAGCCAGTGGAGGTCACCTCCATGCAAGGGGACCATCTGCTCCAGGAAAGATTTGCATCCTTAGGAACTCTATGTGTTGATTTGATTTAGAATGGACTCAATGGCAGTGGATTTGGTGTGTGTGTGTGAGTGTGTGTGTGTGCATTGTGCACACAGAGCAAATGGCTTGTTCTCTGTGTTTAAACTCACTTAGTGAAGCAGTGCGAGGAGCACCTGGCAGTCTGCTTCAATAAAGATTATACTCCTTGCACCCCCTAAAAAGGGTCTGGAGTTAAATTCTCTATAGAACACATGGGTTTGCTGTGGTTTTTATTTTGGTTAATCTGGATTTGTCTCCCAAACTGACCACTGACAGTTTAATCACTTCATGCACCTCATCTTCACCATTTTATTAGTAAAATGGAGAATATGGTTACCAAGCTTGAGGAAATTTGGGGGTTTAAAACTTTATTAAAAGACCATTTTACTGGGAGCTCTTCCAATTCTTATAACAAACAATCCATGCATCAATTGTATCAAGCACATTTGTACATCTGTTGCCATCATTCTTTTCTACACACTCACTTTCTGTTGAGCCCTTGGTATCAGCACCTCTTCCCCTCCTCCCCCCCAATAGTTCCTTGATAAATTATAAATTATTATGTTCATATATTATACCTTTGTCTCTCTTCCCTCATGGTTTCTGTTATTTATTACCCTGGAGGTGAGCAGTGTGGTTACATGGCGATCATTTCGACCAGTTCCTCCTTCCTCTCCTCTTCTCTCCTCCATCCTCCTATCCTTCTGGTATTGCTATTCCCATTCCTCTTCCTGGTTTCCATGTGCCGTGAGCTCTTATCTCTTATCTCTACCTGCGTACATGCTCTAGTCTAGTCTGAAGTGAGAGGCCACACTGGAGTCATGACGGTGAGGGGTGAGGAAGCCTCAGGAAACCAGAGGAATATTGTGTGTTTCATCGGTGCTTTACTGTGAACTGGGTGACTCATGCCTTCCTTATGATCCATCTGTGGAAGGATGTCCCATTGTCTACAGGTGGGCTTTGGGCCTTTTCTCTGACTCCCTTTGTTCTCAACAATATGGATTTGTATGTTTGTTTTTTATGGGTCTTCTGATGCCTGTTACACAGTCCCAGTAACACTTCGTGACTGCACCAGCTGATATGCTTCGCCCATGTGGGCTTGCTGCTTCTCTGCTAGGTGGCTGCTTGTTTAATTTCAAGCCTTTAAAACCACAAACACGCCATCTGTTAATACCCGAGCACCACCTGCTTTCTTCACCATATTTTCTTATGCACCCATTTTGTTTTCATCAATTGTGCCGGGAGGGTGAGCATCACAAAAAGCAGAAATTTAAAACATAAAGCAGATGACTAATTTGTAAGCTTCTTGAGTCAATAACAATCAATTGAGAAACTAGCATGTATAAAGCATTGCTACAAGTGCTAAAAATACATATTATTATTGCTTCCAGTATAGATTTGCCTATGGGTTGACTGTTACGATCCACATAATTGAATGCTTCCGCAATGAAACGGAAGTAGACATCATTCTTGTATTCTGTACTTTCAGCCGAGATCCTTATGTCAGCAAGGATGTCTCTTATCCCACAACCTTTTCTGAATGCAAAATTCCACTGTGTGGATCATAACAAACCACGAATAGCCTTGACACGAATGGAAACTCCAGAACGCTTCTCTGCACTTCAGTGGCACCTGCACATGAGTGAAAAGGCAGTTGTGTGACCAGCACAAGGGAATGCTGCATGGCTTAAAATCAAGAAAAGAGTCTGTCAGGGGTATATCCTCTTACTATACTTATTCAATTTGAATGTGGAGCAAATCAGTGCTACACATCTCTACCTGCCAATTGAGCCTGGGATCCTAGAGGTTGGTCAAATAATCAACTTCACTTCTCTCTTTTCTTTTTCCATAATCCAGATCCTAAAAAAAAAATATCAACCGAAATGCTCACAAGTCACTGGACGTGCTCTTTCCGTCCTAGGAGCTATCTCTAGGCCAGACCCTGTCCCGGGGCAGCCGTCTTCCTGTCTGGGCTCTCCAGGCCCTCGTAGAAAGAGAGATGATTCAGGTTCAACCTCTTTGAACCAGCTCCCACAGACCGAGGTTGGGCCCAAGTCCTGGTCCTGGTGCATTGAGGCAGACCCTGAGAGCGGAGCGCGCCCAGCGCCCGCAGTGAGGGCAGCAGCCACCAGGGAGCACTGTGACTCTGCGAAGGATCCGCGTCTCAGCTGGCGTTGACCCAACATCACACACTGATGCCTGGCAGAGCTTGCGTTCAAA
>PVJH01014730.1:35594-56177 GCA_004026705.1 Nesogale talazaci | reverse complement strand
AACACAAAGCAAGCAAGCTTATACAAAAGGGTAAAATATAAACTAAACATAAATGCCAGGAACAGATACAGAAAAAGGCTGGGTGTGTCCCAGTAAGAGATAGTGTCCTTTGTGCGTCTGGTGGTCTCTAACAAAGCCCTGGGGCGGTAGGGACTGTTTGCAGAGCAAACAATGGCCTTTGAATCCGGCTCTCCACAGTAATGGAGTCAGATCTGGCACAATTCCCACACTGTGCCTCCAGTGTTGTCCCCTGTAGGACTAAGGGTCAAGGAGGGACATCTTGTCTCATGGTGGTACCGTTCCCCTGGTCCTCTGTGCAGGGATATCATCTTTGGGGTTTGGAGGGCCAGGTTGTACTCTACTCTCTCTCCTTCCCTCTTCATTTGCTCTCGAGTGCTCTGCTCAGACACCCCCCTCTCTCCGACTTGCAGCTTCTATGGTGCTCTCTGTCGTGCACTCTTCTGTGGAGGAGGGTGGTGTGTATCCCACGTAGTTGGGATTGGGGCCCACCCCGCAGACCTCTCTATTGGATGCACCTGGTCTTGTGGAGTTTTGATTTCGTCATCATACAGCCGCCAAAGTAAGCCTGAGTCACGCCTCTCCCATGAACCAGTAGACAGAGTCTGGGCTCCCTCTTCCCCCTGGCCCCAATCTGAGAACAGCTCTGATGACATGACCCTGTTTGATATTCACATTCGTGGCACCATCACTGAAGATAAGGGTGCTATAGCAAAGTGGGAGGGTCTCTGGGGTCTCAGGGCTTGTGTTCAAACAAGCAGACATCTAAGGGAGGCGTGAACTAAGTCCACATAGAAGCAGCGCACCAGCCTGTGTGATGATCCAAAGATGATGAAAGGAAACGTATCAAAGCTTAAATGGTGCACACCAGATTTGTAGAAGGCTATGGAGGAGAGTGGGAACCCAGAATCCATCTGCAGAGCCTCTCGTCAGATTAAGCTATATTCTAATAGCTGGGCACCATCTGCAGGAGTCTAGCAGATCCCCTCTGGCCACAGGCAAAGGCCTCCCAGCTTTACTGTAAGACAGAGATTATTGTAAACTGATTATGATGGATTGAACATGGTATAATTTGATACTTGGTCAGATGACCACCCTCTGTTGGGTTTTTTTGGGGGGAGAAGGGCATCACTGTCTTCTGGTGGTTGTGGGAGCTACCCAGCATTGCTGCTGCTGGATTTGAACTGCCAAGCCTGTGGACAGCAGTCCCACACACCGGGGCTCAGCCCTCTCTCTTTTTTTTTTTAATCATCTTAGTGGGCATTTTTACAGCTATCATAACATTCCATAGTACAGTCAAATGAAGCTGTGTCGTACAATTGCTACCACAATGTTTCAAAACATTTGCTTTCTCCTTGAACTGCTTGAAATCAGTTTCTCTTTATCTCCTCCCTTTCCCACCCTGCCTGCCAGGAACCCTTATTCCATTTTTTTTTCCCTAGTACAGTTTTTTTTTTTTTTTTTGCTTTATCTTACACAATCCAATATACCCATTCACATACAATTCTGTTGTTCAAAAAAAAACCAAACAATTCTGTTGTCCAATCCCATGAAGTGGGGAGGGGGGGGGGGCTGAGTCCCCGTGGCGTAGTGGTTGTGCGCGGGACTGCAGCCCACTGGGATGGAGGTTCAATTCCAGCAGCGGCTCCACAGGAGCAAAGGATGGGCCTCCTACTCCCACCACCAGAAGGCAGTGATGTCCAACCCCCCCCAAAAAAAACAAAAAAAACCATGAAGGGGGGGGTTATACAGTCATCAATGCTATGAACTCTCCATTCCAACCCTCACCCCCATCTCTCCCCATACCTTCAGGGATCCATTAGTCCTTTTACTGATGGGTTATTTATCTTGACTGAAATATACAGATGAACATACGCAGATGTAACATGATTATTAATGAGGTAAAATAAGTCAAAAGCAAAATAGTTAAGGGAGGAAATATTAAAGAACTAGGGGATAGTTAAACTATGTGGTTCATCAGTGCCATGCCATGCCATTTATCATCCCTTCTGTGTGGCCTGTCCAATTATCTCACAGGTGGGTTTTGGGTATCCACTACTTCCATGCCCCTTCACACGGATTCTGTTGCTTGCACTTGAACTTCTGATACCTCTTCTCATCAACACCTCATGATCACACAGGCTGGTGTGCTTCTTTCCTGTGGGCTTTGTTCCATCCCCACTAAATGGCCACTTGTTTAACTACCAGCCTAGATGCTATTTCTTTTCTTTTTATTTTTATTGCTATCTCTTTTAATAGCTGAACACCATCAGCTTTCTTCATCACATTTTCTTATGCACAGATTGTCTTCAGCTATTGTGTCAGGAGGATGAGTACCATGCAATGTCACATGATTACAGTAAACCATTCTTAGACTGAGGTAAGTAGAAGCCCAAGATTTTAGTGACCTCCCTCTTGACCGACCCTCAATCTGTTCTAGACTTGAATACTTCTTGCTTGTTCCAAGAAAAAAATATCTTCCCTGGCCTTTAAAATATTGATTGTGAAAAAAAAAATTTTAAGAAAAAAAATATTGATTGTGGTCTTTATTACTGTTTTGTATTTGGGGGGGGGGGCATCACGGCCTCTGGTGGTCGTGGGAGCTACCCAGCGCTGCTCCTGAGAGCCGCCGCTGGATTTGAACCGCCAAGCCTGCGGGCTGCAGTCCCGCACTCAACCACTTGTGGCCCTGTTTTGTATTTTTATCTTTATATTATTATTGTGTTATTCTGTCCCCCCCCCCAAAAAAAAGGGATTGCAACCTTAAGTAAAGATTACAGCTTGGGCTGAGCCCCGGTGGCGCAGTAGTTGTGTGTGGGACTGCAGCCCACAGGGTTGGCGGTTCAAATCCAGCAGCAGCTCTCCAGAAGCAAGTCTGAGCTTCCTACTCCCACCAGGGCAGTGATGCCCACGCACGCACACACACACACACACACACACACACACATACAAAAGATTACAGCTCAATATAAGGGAGACCCAAGTCTTCACAACTAGACGAATAGATAACATCATGATAAATGGAGAAAAGTCGACATCATTAAGGGTTTTGTTTATCTTTCTTGGCTTGGAGCTGATACGTAGCTAGTGCAGGGGAAGGGGGGGGGGTCCATTATGCCTTGTTTGAAATAAAGCTATCGCTCAGCAAAGAAATGGCACACTGCGCATGCTCAAAGATCCAGGTCTCCAGCCAGCAATGTTACAACTGGATTGGCTCCCCTAAGTCTGGTGGATTAAATTCATCCAGTGGGGTCGACCAGGGTCCTAAACCACACCTCCCCGCGGGAGAATTGAAAATGCCAAGTTTGTGGCCTCCCCCCACCCCCTGCCCCCCAAGCTCTTTCCCAGCGGCTGTTCTGTCATGTAACGCACGCCTCTCTCTCTCAAACAGTTTTCCTGGCTGGCAGATGGGGGTGAGGGATCTCATGGGTGCCTGTGTGAACCTGAAACTTCTTTAACCTGCATAAAACCTGTCGGGATCACAAACCAGGCTGCGGCTTAAATTCTTTTTTGCGGGGAGCCAAGGACCGAGGTCTATTTCTATTCCTGAGATATCTTACAGGTCCCTAATCGATGCTCACGGAAGCAGCAGTTAAGACGTCTTGCACTGGGTGCATCAGCCGCACAAGACCTCTTTTAGAGTATTGAAAAGTGGGGGGGTAGCTAGTCTCCCCACAACCAATCCTGGGTTCAGTAAGCGCAATTGTACAGTTGAGAGATAGAGAGGTTATAGTAAAGCCATAGATAAATGGGAGAGATAAGAGTAAACTACGGAAGTCAGACACATTTCATGACAGCATGCTCACGCCGGCCCGCTTGGCGGTCCACATGAGGATGTGGAAGGTGGGGGTTGCAGGAGCGAGTGAGGGGGTGAGAGATTGATTACCCAGGCTTATATGTCTTCAGGGGCGTGCATGCCCCCTAATTACAGGTAAAGACTTACGTCATAGGAAGGGATTGTAACAGAGGCACTATAAGCAGTAGGAGAGGGCTAGTCAATGGGCATAAGGTAGGGGATAAGGTAGGGGTGTACACATAATAGGAAGGGGAGGGCCTAGGGGGAGACGTGTGACAAGATGGGCAGACCCTAGACTCAGCTGACAGCCTCACCATGGTTACCCTTGAGTGGGCTTGGCCTCTCTGGGCTCTCCTTCAGGGAAACAGCATCAGAAGGGAGTGGGCCTGCCTGAGGGGGAGCAGACTGGTTGTTCTAGATGGCTGATGCCCTGAAGGAGAAGAACCTCTGACCTACTTGCGTTGACCTAGTGTACAATCATTTAGCACCCGTTACAAGCAGCATCTTGAGTTTGACATATCTTTGTGGGGGGGGAGGGTGACAGCTTGGGAGAAATCTCTCTGTATCTCACAGAAGAACCACAGTTTGACTTTGAGGACTAAGGGGAACCACGGCATTTCTGATGGTCTTACAGGCCTGTGAAAGTTGAACACTGGGCTGAGACCCGGTGGCATAAGTGGTTGAGTGCACTGTGGCCCTCGGGCTTGGCGGTTCAAATCCAGCGGCGGCTCTCCAGAGGGCAGTGATGCCCCCCCCCCCAAAAAAAAAAGAAAGTTGGACACTAAGTGGCGCAGTGGTTGTGTGCGGGACTGCGGCCCACAGGATTGATGGTTCAAATCCAGCGGCGGCTCTCCAGGAGCAAGGCTGGGCCTCCTACTCCCAACAGGGCTGTGATGCGGCGGAAGAGGGGTGATGAAGAAAGTTGGACATTGACTAAGGAAGACAGAAGAAGAATGGATGCATTTGAATTGGGGGCACTGGAGCAGAGCATTGAAAGTACCATGAGGGCTGAGCCCCGGTGGCGTAGTGATTGTGTGCGGGACTGTGGCCCACTGGGATGGAGGTTCCATTCCAGCAGCGGCTCCACGGGAGCAAAGGCTGGGCCTCCTAATCCCACCACCAGAGGGCAGTGATGCCCAAATAAACCAAAAGAAAGAAAGAAAGAACGTACCATGAACTGCTCGAAGGCCAAACCCAGCTGTCTTGGAAGAAGTATGGCTAGAGGAGTGCCTTAGCAGTAAAGATGGCAGGACTTTGTCATACATGCTTTGGATATGTTGTCGGGAGAAACGAGTGAGCAGACAGGGATGTCCTGTTTGGTCAAGAGGCAGCGGTCAAACAGGAAGGGTCTCGACCACACGGACAGTCACCATGGCTACAACAATGGACCGAGACAGGATTAAATGTAAGGATGGCTCCGGGCAGGGCAGCGTTTCCCAATGTGCAGCTTCGGCAGAGTCAGGATGAGTCGTATCTGCCTCCATGGCACCGGTAACAACAGCAGCATTGTGCTTGACAGAAGAGCTGACAGGAAGGGCTGAGCCCGTGGCGTCGTGGTTGTGCGCAGGACTACGGCTCACAGGGACAGAGGTTCAATTGCAGCAGTGGGGCTGGGCCTCCTACTCCCACCACCGAAGAGCAGTGATGCCCCCCCCCCAAAAAAAAAAAAGAAGAACTGACAAGATTGCGGCAGGGCCCTCCCGCCCAGGTCGGCAGGGGAGGGCTCGAGCCACTGACTTGAGTACCCCAAAGTCCATCAATGTCAGACCCAGCAGGTCTCCAAAGGTAGGCTGCCCCTCCCTGGGCTGGCACGGGGAGTGGCAGCAATTCTCCCACAGACACGCCCCGCCTGAGGCAAAGCTGTTCCCTTTGCTGGCTAATGGCCGGTAAGGATTTGGAAGAGACTCAGTCTTGGAAGGGACTCGCCGGCGTGTCTCGTGACCAGAACTTTCCACACGGGCCTCGGGCTCAGGATTGAGGCTCTAATGAAGATGGAGGTTTCTGTAGCTGGAGGGTGGGGATAGGGTGGGGAGAGGGGGAGATAGAGGACCAGGAGAAGCTTGGTGGATCCCAATCTGCGCGGAGTCAGCCTCTTTCTAAGGCACTCACCAAACCCAAAGCCTCCCTGATGGAGCCTCTACTCTACAGGGCAGGAGAGAACTGCCCTGTGAGTGTTCAAGACGGGAAGGGCTTATGGGAGCATGAAGCCCTGACTTCCACCTGCAGAGCGACTGGGGGTTCCCAAGACCTGACCTTTCAGATCACACAGCCCACTGCAAAACCCACGGCCCTCTGACTGGCACCACTCTCGCTGCCGTGGATCCCTGGTGACTCGGAGAGAACGCTAGAGGCTTCGAACTGCCAGTCATGCGGATTGCGGCCCGACAGGTGACTAGCGCATCACCAGGGCTGCTGGCAGCTCAGGTGTGCCCCACCAGGAGGCAGAAGAGCTCGCTGTCCTCACCTGAGACCTGGCCCTGTTTCCGTGGGAAGGAAGGTGCTTCCCGGGACTCCTCCAGGATGGGGTGGGCTGGCACCTGCAGATCTCCTAGCAGGAGTCCCTGGGCCAAGAGGATGCATTTTCAAGCCCACCCAGAGGCCCCTAGGAAAACCAGCCACGGGCACCTCTCTGGGACATGACTCAAGGCTGTCTTACATGGGGTAGCGGTGAGTGGGGTACATAGGCCTCTAGGTAGGGAGGTCCAGGGGAGAGCCTTATTTGGGAGACACCTGCCCTCTCAGCGCCTAAAGCAGGGGTTCTCAACCTCCCTAATGCCACGACCCTTTCTTACAGTTCCTCGTGTTGTGGCCACCTCCCAACCATAAAACTATTTTCGTCACTACTCCACAGCGGTAATTTTGCTAGTGTTCTGTATCGGACAAACCCTGCCAACGGGTCGTTCGACGCCCCCCGCCAAGGGGTCGCGACCCACAGGTTGAGAACTGCTGCACGGATGGGCAGACGATTGAGCACCACACTGCCCCGCTTCTTGGACTCAGTGGGCTCCTGTCCCACCAGGCTCCGTGCAGAAAAGAAGCCTCTGACCTCTGCGTGGGCGGAGGACCGCTCCACAGGAGCTGGGTCGCAGGTCCGGGGTCCTGGCTCTGACCCATCTTTAGCCCAGGTGAGCCTGCAGGAGGGAGGCGGCCCCGCCCCTCCTTCCCAGCAGGGTCTTCAGGTGCCAGGGGATGTTCTGGGGACTGCAGAGCCCCCGCCTCCCGCGCCCCAAGCCCAGAGTCCTGGGGTTTCGGCTCCCCCAGCCACCCCCTGCCCACCCCACTCCCTCCTCCCTGACCACGCGGCGCAGGGAGTGGGGGTCGCCCAGGGAGCGCCCAGAGGAAGGCGGGCCGAGTGGGCCGGGGGCGGGGCGGCCGGGGCGGGGCCGGGCTGGGCGGCCCGGACTCCTGTTGCGCCCGCCCGCCCGCCCTGACTCACCCTCGCTGGCCGGGGAACTCTGCGGGAGTCCCGGCTGAGCCGCTCCCAGGGACCCAGGAGTCGGGGCCCAGCGTCCGTCCCGGAGCGGTGAGTGGGGTAGTTCTCCGTTCCCGGAGGTGGGTGGCTGGTGTGGGTCGGGCTGGGAGCCCGGTCGTCCTGTCAGGTGGGCGGAACTGGCCCAGGTGCGGCCGGCGGCTGGCACTGTGGCCTGGGCGGGCCCTTGGGACACACGAGGAGCTGGGGGTGGGGTGGGGGACAGAAGCTGGGCCTTGGCGGACTCGTGGGGCGCCTGTCCAGGGCGTCGGGCGGCCCGACCGAGTGGCAGAGAGGAGTCCCACAGGGTGGGGTCCACCTTGGGGTTCTGGACCCCGTTCTTCTTCCTCCGAGGTGTCAAGGCACAGTCACAGCTCAATCCTCTTTGCCCCTGGAAGCCTCCAGACCCCTTCCCCCAGGGACCCTCATCAGTCTGGCTTCCGAACTTCAAGACCCCCCTGCCCCCCTCCCATTATTCAACCCCCCTGGGTCACAGCAGAAAATCTTGGAGATTTTCTCCAAGCCGTAGCCCAGATCTGCTACTATCAGCCTCCCACCCTCTTCCCCACCCCAACCTCAGTTTCCCCTAAAACTCTTCTCGTCTCTACTGACAGCAGTCCCCAGTCTTCCTGGCCCCTGAAGGCTGGGCTGGGTGGAGTGGGACACTCGGTTAGGAGTCCCAGGTGCAACCATAAGCAGGAAGCCTCCATCTCTTTGAGAAGTCAGGGGATGGGGGGCGGGGGGACAGGAGGGGTTGGAGGGAGAAACAGACCTCTGAGCTGAGGGCGGGCTGCGCACCTGGACCCAGGTGATCACTCTGGTCCCTCCTCTGCCCAGCCGGCGCACTCTGAGAGCCCTTTCCAAAGATGCCCCCATCTCAAGGGTCTCTCCGGAGATTGATCAGAATGACAGCAGACTGTCAGACAGAGCAGGGCCTTGGCCGCCTCTGGGCAAGTCATTTCTCTCCCCCAGCATGGTCCATTCCCACCTCCTGCCACCCGGCCTGGAAGCACCCTGGTCAGAGGAGGCATTGGAAAGCAACGGGGTGCCAGTGGGATTCTCATGAGCTGCTCATCTGTCAGAAGTTCGGGCCCATGAGCCCATTCCAGGGCAGTGAGGCCTCTTTTGGTCTGCCCGAAAAAAGAGGACAAGCCCAGGAATAACACCGCCAACACATGGGGGGTCTCCACCAGTTGATGTCGGGTGTGGGGGAGTGTTTCGTTCTTCTCTGGGTCCCTGGCTCAGCCAGCTCCTCTCTCTGAGCATCCCCACAACCCTGCTCAGGCAAGGTGGGGGCGGGGGGTGGTGGGAGAGGTGGGGGCAGACAGCCATGCAGAGACTTAATGGCAGGCTTGCGACGACCAAGTTTGAGCCAGCAGACAGATAATGATACCTCCGAGGTAGCCCCTAACTCTGTGTATGTCTGCGCTGTGCGGGCGGGCAATGGCCTTGGGGCTCCGAGAGCAGTTGCATCCGGTCCACATTTGGAATTGAAGCATCTCTCTCTCTCTCTCTCTCTCTCTCTCTCTCTCTCTCTCTCTCTCTCTCACACACACACACACACACACACACACAGGCACACACAACTGAGAGTGGGTATTGTGCTCTGGGTCCCCCCTTGGTTCACCCTGTATCCTGAACTTTTGTCACCACACACTCAACAAACACTCCCGGTTGTCCCTCTGTGGCTGCCAGGTAGCTGGCCTCTGAGTGTTACAGTTCACCCCAAGTTTCTGCCCATTACCTGGTGACGGGCTGTCTGCGGCAGTGTGCTCCGACTGCCTGGGACAGGGTGTGTCCCTGAGCATGTGGGCTGTGCTCTGTGAGGCACTGCTGGGTGACCCTGAGCCAGTGCGCGGGTGCACACACACACATCGTGTGTGTCGTGGGTCAGGTGTCTGGCCCCATGGAGGGGTGAGGCCCCCACACGGTGGCCAAGTGTGGGCAGGCCGGTACTGCCCTCTGCCTGTCAATTCCCAGACGCAGGTGAGAAGAGTTTGGACTGGACGGGGGCCCCTTCCAGGTCCAGCTAGGAAAAACAGGAAACCTTCTGGGAGGGGGCGTGGCCTGAGGGGATCATGGAGCAACCTGAAGCCTTGTTCTCTTTGCCTGGGGAAGACTGGGGGCTCTTGGAGTCTGCCTGTCCACCAGACCAGGGAATGTAAGGATGCTGAGAGTACAGAATGGGGGGTGGGGGTGGGGAAGAGTCCAGGAGCCCCCTGGGAGGTGTAGGGGGTGGGGGAGGGGTGTCCTGCTGCCCCCTTGGCTCACCCCTTCAGCATTGGAAGAGAGTCCCTGGCTGTGACTGAGAGTGCTGTCCGGCATGCTGCTCAGGCCCAGCAGGCCACTGGGCCTGGGCAGTCTTCGGTGTCTCCCTGGCCGGGATAGTGTGCAGACCCCCTGCCCTCTGTGCGCCCAGGGCTCCATTCCCCACCGCAGACTGGACCCAGGTCCCTCTGGAGATCCAGCTGTCTTCCCCCCAGGTTGACCAGTCTTCAGGTGTGGCCACTCCCTGCCCCTGGGGCCGTAACCAGAGCCTGGCTCCAGCCTGCTTTTCCGGTTGGAGGTTGGAGGTGGTGCCCAGAGCAGAGAGCCCCTGAAAAGGGGGGGGGGGACCCCAGGCTGGTCCCAGGCACACACCCCGGAAGTCTGGGACCTCAGGACACACCCAGGACTCGAGATGGTGGGTGGTGAGAGAGAGCTGAGGGATCCTGAAGTCCCGGGGTTCCAGGAGAGGCCCCCTCTAAGGAACGGTGAAAGGCAAACAGTCCTGCAGCCCTGGCCCGTGAGCCCAGAGAGAGCGGTCCAAAGGGGTCACAGGTGCAGGCTGAGGGCTGCCAGGAGCGGAAGACAGGTGAGGCCCTGAACTGCCAGACTGGGGAGGGGAGGGAGGGTCCTGAGAGGTTTGGGTGGCAGGCCTCTGCAGGGGGAACTCAGGCGGGCGCACCCCCGCCTTACAATCTGTGCGCGGCCCCTTCCTCTCCCGCAGGCAGGATGATCCCCGTGGCCGAGTTCAAACAGTTCACCGAGCAGCAGCCCGCCTTCAAGGTGCTGAAACCCTGGTGGGACGTGCTGGCGGAGTACCTCACCATTGCCATGCTGATGATCGGGGTCTTCGGCTGCACCCTCCAGGTGAGGGGCGGGGCCTCTGGGATGGGGGGCGGGGCTTCCCCGGAAGAGGGGCAGGGGCTGCTGAAACGGTGGCGCTGAGGGGGCGGGGCTGGAATGCCAGGGGGCGGGAACTCAGGCACTGGCGTTCGCCCCCATTGGTGGAGGTGTGCGCCCCGCTGCTGCCACCCCACCCCCGCCGCGTTCTGGGGGGCTCGTGGCCACCCCTCCCTCTTGCAAAGACCAAGTTAGGGATGGGGAGGGCCTCCCCTGCCCCCTCACCCGGGCCCGGTTCTCTCCCTTCCGCGCACGCGCGCGCACAGGTAACGCAGGACAAGATCATCTGTCTGCCGAGTCATGAGCCTCCCGAGAACGCGTCGGCGGCCCCGTGCCGGCAGCTGCTGCCGCGGGGGGTGTCCGAGCAGATGGGGGCCCTGCGCGAGTTGAGCGGGCGCAAGAACAACCTGGACCTGCAGCAGTACAGCTTCATCAACCAGCTGTGCTACGAGACGGCCCTGCACTGGTACGCCAAATACTTCCCCTACCTGGTGGTCATCCACACGCTCATCTTCATGGTCTGCACCAGCTTCTGGTTCAAGTTCCCGGGCACCAGCTCCAAGATCGAGCACTTCATCTCCATCCTGGGCAAGTGCTTCGACTCGCCCTGGACCACCCGCGCCCTGTCCGAGGTCTCCGGGGAGAACCACAAGGGCCCCGCCCCCGGGCGCGTGGTGGCTGTGGCGGCCGGGGCGGGGGCGGCCGCTGGCGGGGGCCCGGGCTCGGGGAAGGCCGGCGAAGGGGAGAAGGAGAAGATGCTGGCGGAGCCGGAGAAGGTGGTGGTGGTGACGGAGCCGCCGGCCGCCACGCTCCTGGACAAGAAGGAGGGCGAGCAGGCCAAGGCCCTGTTTGAGAAGGTGAAGAAGTTCCGCGTGCACGTGGAGGAGGGGGACATCCTGTACAGCATGTACATCCGGCAGACGGTGCTCAAGGTGTGCAAGTTCGTCGCCATCCTGGCTTACAACCTGGTCTACGTGGGGCAGATCAGCTTCCTGGTGGCCTGCAGGGTGGAGACGTCCGAGGTGACGGGCTACGCCAGCTTCTGCTGCAACCACACCAAGGCCCATCTCTTCTCCAAGCTGGCCTTCTGTTACATCTCCTTCATGTGCGTCTACGGCCTCACCTGCCTCTACACCCTCTACTGGCTCTTCCACCGGCCCCTCAAGGAGTACTCCTTCCGCTCGGTGCGCGAGGAGACGGGCATGGTGGACATCCCCGACGTCAAGAACGACTTCGCCTTCGTGCTGCACCTCATCGACCAGTACGACTCGCTCTATTCCAAGCGCTTCGCCGTCTTCCTCTCCGAGGTCAGCGAGAGCCGCCTCAAGCAGCTTAACCTCAACCACGAGTGGACGGTCGAGAAGCTGCGGCAGAAGCTGCAGCGCAACGCCCGCGGCTGCCTGGAGCTGGGCCTCTGCATGCTGCCCGGCCTGCCCGACACCGTCTTCGAGCTCAGCGAGCTGGAGGCCCTGCGGCTGGAGGCCGTCGGCGACGTGGCCTTCCCTCCCGCCCTCTCGCAGCTGGTGCACCTGCAGGAGCTCAGCCTGCTGCACTCGCCCGCCCGGCTGCCCTTCTCCTCGCAGGTCTTCCTGCGGGACCGCCTCAAGGTCATGCGGGTCAAGTGCGAGGAGCTGCGGGAGGTGCCCCTCTGGGTGTTCGGCCTGCGGGGCCTGGAGGAGCTGCACCTCGAGGGCCTCTTCCCCGCCGAGCTGGCCCGCGTGGCCGCCCTGGAGAGCCTGCGCGAGCTGAAGCAGCTCAAGGTCCTGTCCCTGCGCAGCAACGCCGGCAAGGTCCCGGCCAGCGTGGCCGACGTGGCCGGCCACCTGCAGCGGCTCAGCCTGCACAACGACGGCGCCCGCCTGCTGGCCCTGAACAGCCTGAAGAAGCTGGCGGCGCTGCGGGAGCTGGAGCTGGTGGCGTGCGGGCTGGAGCGCATCCCGCACGCCGTCTTCAGCCTGGGCGCCCTGCAGGACCTGGACCTGCGGGACAACCACCTGCGCTCCATGGAGGAGATTCTGAGCTTCCAGCACTGCCGCAAGCTGGTCACGCTCCGCCTCTGGCACAACCAGATCGCCCACGTGCCCGAGCACGTGCGCAAGCTGCGCAGCCTGGAGCAGCTCTATCTGAGCCACAACAAGCTGGAGGCCCTGCCCACCCAGCTGGGCCTGTGCTCCGGCCTCCGCCTGCTGGACGTCTCCCACAACGGGCTGCGGGCCCTGCCGCCCGGCCTGGGCCTGCTCCAGAGCCTGCAGCACCTGGCCCTCTCCTACAACGCCCTGGAGGCCCTGCCCGACGAGCTCTTCTTCTGCCGCAAGCTGCGGACCCTGCTCCTGGGCTACAACCACCTGGGCCAGCTCTCGCCCCTCGTGGGCACGCTCAAGGCCCTCAGCCGCCTGGAGCTCAGGGGCAACCGGCTGGAGGCGCTGCCCGAGGAGCTGGGCCGCTGTGCGGCGCTCAAGAGGACGGGCCTGGTGGTGGAGGACACCCTCTACGAGGGTCTGCCGGCCGAGGTGCGGGAAAAGATGGAGGAGGAGTGAGGGGCAGAAGCCAGGCAGGGCGCCACGGGTGGAGGTGGCAGGGCTCTCCCCCCCACCCCTTCGTGGAGATCCTTACCATTGTGTGCCAGCCTCGGGGGACTGGGGCAAGTGCCCTGGGACTGGTTTGGCTGGGGCAGCGACAGGAAGCTGGGGATTTGGGGTGGAACCCCAGGTGCGGGGAGAAGTCACCTTTGTCTTAGTCATGGGACTCCTAGGCCCGGGCCTCACCTATGTCCTTGCTCCACCCTAGATCACAGGAACTTCAGCTCCCCTTCCCCCCAACCCCACCCCACCCCCACGAACGCCTCTGGGTGGGAGAGAAAAACATCCCCATGGGATTTCTAACTTGCTTCTCTCTAAAAGGCCAGTGTGTATCTAGGGTTCCCTTCCAAGGAGGGGACACGGAGAAGAAAGACCAGCTCCCCAATGTTTGGGCTAACCGCCCTTTTGGGGTGAGCTGTAGGTTGGATCCCACCTCCTGGCTGTTCTGTGCCTTTGTCTTCTCCACTGTCGTCTCTGCACAGGAGCGGGGCCCCAGGCCTTTGTGCCGCCAGGTGCGCGTTCCAACCACTGGCCTTCTGGCCAGGAGTTGAGTGTGTCACTGGGCTGCGCAGATCTCCCTCTGAGGCCAGTCCCTTATTTTTTTTTGGGGGGGGGGGGGCGTTTGGGCATCACTGCCCTCTGGTGGTGGGAGTAGGAGGCCCAGCTTTTGCTCCTGTGGAGCCGCTGTTGGAATTGAACCTCCAGTGGGCCGCTACGCCACCGGGGCTCAGCCTGCCAGTCCCTTATATTTATCGGCCTTTGGCTCTCATCGATGCTCGACCTCAGAACCAGGGCCCACTGGAAGGAGCTGGTGTGAGAGGGGTCGTCCCAGCCCCGCCCAGGATTCAGGTCTTGGCGGGACCCGGGGGTCCTTCGGAAATGGTCACTCACTGTCGGGGGTGGGGGAGGCCTGGATGTCCAGACCGAGGATCCAGGACTCCTTCTTCCCCGTCCTACCTAAGCGCCCTCTGTGGCGGAGCTGTGGTAGCTTAGTGGTTACGTGTTATAGGCTGCTCGCCACAAGTTCGGCTGTTCCAAACTGCCCACCACGGCGAGGAAGAAAGATGAGCCTTTCCACTCCAGTGGAGAGTGGCCGGCTCGGTAATCACGGGAGCAGTTTCACCCGGTCCTGTGGGGTTGCCGACGTGCTGGCCGGGAGGGAGGCCCTTCAGGGCTCTGATGAAAGTGAAGGGATCTGAGCTCTCTGGTGAAACGCCCTCAGGCGGGAGGCTGTTTGTGGATGTCCTCGGGTCAAGGAGTCTGGACTCAGGGCACCTGCTGTGAAGGCGGCAGTGTTCTGAGGACTCATGGAACCAGCTGGCATCCCCCACATTCCCCCCCCCCCCAGGCTCACGGCAACCCCACACGGGTCAGAGGAAAAGTGGACGCTACCGGGTTTTCAGTGGCTGGTTTTTTCGGACATCGATCGCCAGGCCTTTCTTCCGAGACACCTCTGGGTGGGCACAAACCTCCGCTTCTCAGTGAGTGAGTGAGCGAGCATGTGCACGGTGAAGCTGGCGCCACCCCTGAGCCCCTCGGAGGACTCAGGCCGAACCTGGCTGCCCTGGCGTCCGTTCTACAGGACGTGGCACCCCCTGCGTTGACACAGCAGAACAGATCCCTGGGAATGCTTGGGGCAGTGAGAGACTACGGAGTCCATGGAGGAGAATGGGGATTCCGGGACACGTCATTGTGCTCGTGAGGGACCGGGACACGGAAGGAGAGGCAGCCATTGCGGCCGAACAAGGGGGAACTGCATGGTCTGAGATCAAGGTCGGGGTGTGCACCAGGGCTTGTCTCTTCTTAACCAGACTTACTCCATCTGTACGCCGAACAGATCGTCAGGGCAGCTGGGCTCTCTGGAGGACACAGCTTCAGGCTGAGGAGACTCATCTGGGTTAAGTGCCATCCAGCCAGCGACTCAGCCCCCCCCCTCACACACCCCCTCCCCCTTATGCACCACAGAAGGAAACCCTGCCTCGTTCTGCGCCAGCTCCACAGTCGTCCCCAGGCCTGAGCCCACTGCAGCCACTGGGTCAATTCCTTCCCACAGACTCATGAAGTGGAGAGGAAGCGCTGAGTGACGCCGACCAAAGACTACCGACAGCCTTCAGTCCAGATCAACCTAAAAAAAAAAAAAAAAATCAATCCTCGCCAGCAGATCAAAAAGCAGAAGCAACATCCTGATAAACCGAGCCAAGGTGACAGTGGTCGGCCATTTCATCGACTTGGACCTGCAACCAAGATCTCTCGAGGCAGCAGGCGAGAAATCAAATAATAAACTGCATTAGGCAGATGTGCTTCAAAAGGCCTCTTTCGAGTGTTCAAGAGCAAGTATTTCACTTTGAGGACTGAGGTGTGCCTGATCCATTTCCATGTCTGGGCAATGAACACAGGAGAGCAAAGAACTGATACAGCTGACTTATTGCTGTAACAAAGAGAGTGTGATCAGGGACTGTCAGATGAACAACAGCAGCAAAAATCTATCTTGGGCGACGTCCGGCCAGAATTCTCCTCAGGAAGGAGGATGGCGAGGAGAGCTGAGCCCCGGTGGCGTGGTGGTGGTGTGCGGGACTGCGGCCCACAGGGTTGGGGGTTCATATCCAGCAGCAGCTCTCCAGGAACAAGGCTGGGCCGCCTACTCCCACCAGGGGGCAGTGATGCCCACAGAAACAAAACACAAAGGTAGGAGGATGGCAAGACTTTGTTCTACAGACATGGGGCGTGTTGCCGGGAGAGACTGGTCTTCAGGTGAGGCCATCATGCTTGGTGAAGCAGAGGGGCCGTGACTTCCACCACGGGACTCACCCGTTGCCCGTGGTCAGGCTGGTGCAGGACCAGGCCGAGTTTCATTCTGTTTTAAGACGCCCAGGTCCAACAGACGAGCATGAACAGTCTACTCTGCAGAAGCAGACGCCCAGGCCTTTCTTCTGCGGAACCAACGGGCAGGTTCAGACGGCTGGTGGAACACCAACTATTCGCATCCTTCTGAGAACCCTTTTAGAAGACGCCGCCACCGCCTTTCGAACGTTCCCCAGGGAAGGGTGCAGATATGAGCGAGTGCTTAATAAAGAACACGCGTGAGGGGAATTTGAATTCTGAACTCTGATGCTCACTCAACTCCTGTGTGAGGCTCGTACTTCCCCAGGCCGATTCCACAGCCCGTGGAGGGTGGCACGTGCCAGTCACAGGTGTAAGTCTCGGGCACTGGGGCAGGGGAACAGGAGCAGGTGGGGAAGAGGAGGGACCGTGTAAGTCAGCAGGCGGAGAAACTGAGAATCTTCTGTCTGGGTTTCTTGGAGGATTCACGCTGGACCAGGTATTGACAGAGCACCTGGCATGCCCGACGCCGATCTTGGGGGGTTGGGGGGTGCTTGGCAACCTGCCAGATGGTCAAGGTGTGAACCTATTGGCACCTCCGAGCACAGGTACGTTGCTGAAAACCAAAGGCTTCTTCCAAATGGGTGTGTTTTCCCAGCGCCCTTGTTTCTTTCTGCCGACACAGGAACCCTCAGCTCTTGACACAACGAATATCCTGCACAGGCCCCAAGATCATTGCAGACTGACCCTTTGACCTATAGGGCCATAGGGTTATCATTGGCTAGTTTTCAGGAAGGTGTGTACCCCAGGCCTTCCTAGTCTTCATCTGGAAACTCTCTGGACACATGCAAGGGGTCCCCACTGACGACAGACATGCACTGGCCGTGCCTGAGTGTCCTTGGGGCCGAGGAGGTGGGGGAGAATGAAGCCAGGGTCCCCCACATAGGTAAGAATTCTACCACTGAACCTCCACTATGGAGGGAGTACCCTAAGTAGCTGGGTCCCCTCCCCCACCGCCCTCCCAGCTACTTAGGGTACTCCAGAATCCTACTGAGCTCAATTCCAGGGATGAGCCGGCGAGTCTAAGGGTTCCGACTGGTCTGGCTGGACACTCACTAGCCTTGACCCTGGGGCTGAGGTCAGGGGTCACACCCCAAGATTTGCAGGCCCCTCGGCGGCCGACTCCCTAACCTTTTCCTTTTGCCCGTCGTCCTCAACCGACCCCAGGCATGTTGGGGCTGGCAGGGGTGGGAACGGGGCTCCCCACAGGTGCCTAATTATGGTGAGGAGGCGGCGCCGGCTGCGAGGCAGGGCGCTGGCCAGCAAGAAACTTAACAGCGGTCCTAAAGGAGCTGCGAAGACCCGGAAGGGCTATGGTCAGAGACGCAGGGTCGCACACACGCGCTGGGTGGCCACGCGCGCGACCGCGTGTTCCTCCTTTGCACGCGCGCCGTCTTCCCCGACTCCCGAACCGGGAAGGATGGATTTCCGAAAGACACCCCCTCCCCGAGTCAGAGTGGGTGGGGCCTCGCGCGTGCGCGTTGCGGTGGCGGGAGGGGCGGCACACGCGCGATGCCAGCCACGAGCACCAGGTGGCGCCCTCCCTCCGGCTAGGACGAAGCACGCACGCGCGGAAGTTCTCACGCGAAAAGGGCGGGGGCGCGTCGCGGGCATGCGTGGTGCAGGGCGAGACGGCGGCTCGGTGGGGTCATCCGGGCGCAGGCGCAGTGCGGTGTTTGTCTGCCGGACTTGACGGGCGGCCGGGCGGTGTGCGGCGGCGGCGGCGGCGGCGGCGGCGGCGGCGGGGAAGATGGCGGCGTCCTCCCTAGAGCAGAAGCTGTCCCGCCTGGAAGCCAAGCTGAAGCAGGAGAACCGCGAGGCCCGGCGGCGAATCGACCTCAACCTGGATATCAGCCCGCAGCGGCCCAGGCCCAGTAAGCGCGGCGACGTGGGGGAGGGGGCGGGAAGGGCGGAGCGCGCGCCGCGGGAGGCCCCGCCCCGCCTCCAGGCCCCGCCCCCGCTTCCGGGGAGCTGGCGCTCCGCTGCAACTCCGGCCCCCCCCCCCCCAGGTCCTCCACCCACCCCCCGCCCGCGTCGACTCTTGGGGGACAGGGTCACTGTGACTCCAGGGACATGGGGTTCGCCTGGGGCCTGGCCCAGGGGTGCTCGCGCGCGGCCGGGCGACCTTACCCGGCCTGGGAGCCTAGGTCCCCGGACCCAGGTGAGGCCGCTCCACCTACGGACTGCCCATCACCGTGAACCTTGGAGACTACCAGCTGCCTTGTCTGAGTCGGGGGGGGGGGGGGGGCGCCTCCGCCCCGGGCCGCCACCGCAGCCACATCCAACACCTCCCACGAGCATGCTTTCATCCCTCTGCTCCCCGATTCCCAGCCTCCAGACGACCCCTCCCCCAGCCTGGCACCTGGCCTTCAGACTTCAGACACACCTGGCCGGGGGACACCCGAGGTCACCTGCCCACACAGAATTCTTCCCTCCCATTCTTCCCACCCACTCCTCTGGGACCGTGTCTCGGGGTCCCCTCTCCCCAACCTGGGGCCCACGGACCCTGTCATCTGGACTCAGCAGGCTGCATGCAGCCCCACACATGTCCCACCCAGACACCCTAGGCCCCACTCACGGACTCCTGAGTGGCCTTCCTGAGCCACTTGGTAGCTCTGTCTAGCCCTTCCAGGAATAAACGGCCAGCCCTGAGCCCAGGGACTTTGTCACCTGGACTAAAGCGACCATCCCCGTCACCCTCCCCGCCCCACATTGGGGTCACCCGTGGTCCTGATGCGTGTGTGTCCAGCCCAGCAACTGACTCCACCATTGCAAAGCGTGTCCTGGCTTCTGGTCCCCAGGGGCCCCACAGTGGTCTCTCCTATGTAACCACAGTGTGGCTGGGGGCTGCACATCGTCTGAGTCCCTTGTGTTCCACAGAAGACATCCCACCAGGCTGCGCTCCCTCAGCTGGGAGGAGTCCGCCTGGCCCAGTCCCAAGCCCTAATTATCCCCTTTTCTTTGTCATTCTTAACCTAGCTGTTTGTCATCCTTATGTCCCCTGAGACTTGGGATGTTGTCTTGTCCCATAACCCTTGTCACTTAGCTACTTCCCTGTGGGGTCATCTCCCGACATCAAGGGTAGGTCTCCCTGAGCCCTATGCCAGGCATACCCTTCACCATCACCCCCCAACCCTGCTCTCCCTGGGGCCCCATGGGGAACTCTTTGGCCCCTAGGGTGAGGATCTTGGATTTGACAGCCAAGACATTGAAGGCACCCTTCCTGGACTCTTCAGTGCTTCCTCCCTTCCCTGAGGTGGATGAGGTGGGGCTGGGAGGGACCTGGGTGTCCAGCACACACTCCCTCACCCCCAGGGGCAGAGTGAGGCCCGTGGCAGGCAGGATGGCCCCAGGAGCCCCCCTCCAGGCGTCTGTGTCTGTGTCCGCTCCATCCCTCCTCCCATCTCTGTCAGTCCCCCTCATCTCTGCAGTTTGGTGCCTTGCGCCCCCTCCCCCCCACATTATGATTTGATTTCTTTTCTTTTGGACAAATCGGTGTTTCTGTTGTGATTTATGGTGGTGTTGTTGTTTTTTTTTCTTCCTTTTCCCCATCCAGTTATTGTGATCACTCTAAGCCCTGCTCCTGCCCCGTCCCAACGAGCAGGTACCAGCCTTTTTATCATCGCTGCTTGGACTCTGCACCATTGACCTAACGCTGCCCGGGCCGCAGACTGCCGTGCCCTGCCCGGCCCCCTGCGCTGTGCGTGGCCCCGCTCCTACGCCCGCCCACCCCTCCTCTCTCTCCACTGCCCCTCGTGACCCACCTGCTGCCTCCTCCTTCCCTCTGTCCTTCCCACCTGCTCTCCTGCCCTCTGTGCAGGTCTGGGCTCCCTGCGGGAGTGGAGTCCGGCCAGGAGTGTGTGTGTGTGTGTGTGTGTGTGTGTGAGTGTGTGTGTGTGTGTGCACGCACATGTGTTTGTCTGAGCGCAAAGGTCAAGGAGGGGCATCTGTTGTCGGAATGTGTGTGAGTGTGAGTGAGTGTGTCTTGTGAACGTGAGAGTCTCAGTGCCGGTGTAGCGGGTTGTGAGCACGTGTTGTCTGCGTGAGGGAATGTGAGGATGGGGAAGGGAGCAGACGTGTTAGCGTGGGCTGTGAGTGTGACTGTGGTGAGTTGTGTGTGTGTTCAGACAAGTGAGAGTGTACGTGTGTTGAGAGCACAAGGCATGTGTGCGGTGGGGCGCCTGTTGGTCCGGGTGGCAGCTGTGCACATTGTGTGTTGTCCGGTGGTTCCATAAACAGCACCTACTGTGCCCTGGGGACCCAGCAGTGACCAGCACAGAGCTCGGTCCCCTCTGCGTGGCTCTGACACTCCAGGGGAGAGGAAGCCAGTAAGCCTGTCACCTGTGAGGGACTTGGGAAGGGACAACAGTGCCTTGGAGAAAAGAGGACATCGAGCTGGGAGGGGGCCTTGGCATGGGAGCCTCTTGAGAAACTGGGTGGCAGGAGAACCCAGGGATGCCCTGTGCCACACCATGGCATGAGGGGGGCAGGAACACAGTCCAGGAGATCAGTTGAGACACAGGCAAGGGTTATTGGGGGAGGGCGGGGGGGGGGGGTTGGAGTGTGTGTAAAAATTACACCCACAGGTGTCTGATCCCCCCCCCCTCTGGCCCCCATGTTCTCCCTGCCCTGCCCTCCCCCCCCCCCACTGTCCAGCCCCCCACCTCCCCTTTCCC
>PVJH01014730.1:17865-35494 GCA_004026705.1 Nesogale talazaci | reverse complement strand
GCACTCCCCCTCAGCAACTCTTGCCCTGAACTCAGCCTCTCAGGCCTGGGAGACTGTACACAGGTCCTGCGTGGCTTCACCAGGTGCAGAGTGGGTGGGGATGGCCTCTGCCCCTTAGCTGACAGAGCAGGCAGAGAAGGGCTCACGTCTCCCACTTGTTAAGAGTGCCCAAGGGTGGGAGGGGTTAGGCACAGGCCCTCGGAGAGAGAAGAGCTGCGACTCTGATTCTGGTACTTGTCCACAGCCTGTGCTCACGCCCGGCCCCTTGCATACACGGGTCGAGTGGCTGCCAGGACTGCAGGGCTGGGTCGGGTAGTAGTCCTCTTTCACCAGCTGAGGCTAGGGGCCTTGCTGCCAGCATCGCTGCCATGTGTGTGCCCCGTCTGCCTGCATGGGGCTTGGGGCTTGTGTCCAGCCACCTGCTGGGCCAGGAGAAGAGGCGTGAGAGCCATGAGGCGCTTGTGGTCCTTATCCTGCCCATTCATTGACCCACCGACCGCCAGACAGACACCAGGGCCTCTTGCTCCTGGGCTTCTGGGGCCTCACCCAGCTCCCACTCTGCCCCCCGCTTCCCTGTCGCCAGCTCAACGGGCACCCAGTTCTCAGGGAGGCTGTCTGCCACATTTCCTGTGGCCAGCTGGGTCCAAGTCTTGGCTCCTGTCTGTCTGCCTCCTGCCCCCCACCCCTAACGCCGCCGCCGCCAGCCTGGGGTGTCTGCTACCTGCCTGCTGCCTGCCCGCTGCCTGTAGCATGCCTGAGCTGTCCGCATGCAGGCTCCTGGCCTGGCCCCACCACCCTCCGTCCCGTGACCCCTGGAGGGACGCCACCCCCAGGACACAAGCCCCACCCCCGAGCCTAGCTTGGAGGGCCAAGCCGGCCGGGGCAACCCCCACCCCACCCCAAAGCAGAGCTGAAGCCTGGGTCCTGCCTGGCCAAGTGCTGTCCTTGGCCTGTGCCCAAGCTGGTCTTGGCACCACCCCCTTCTGGCCGTGTCTCTCCATCTTGGGCAGAGGGGACCCAAGGAACACCTCAGGGACCCTGTCAGGTCTTGGCCTGTGGCCTTGTTCCCCGCCCCTGGGGCCACCCCTCTTTATAGGTCCTCTTAAAGGGGGAAGAGGGAGGGGGGGAGCCAGGGCCACGAGAAGGACCCACAGGTTAGGGAAACGACCCCACCTGTTCTTGCCCAAAAGGGCAGAGGCCTGTGCTGGCCTTCCTGCAGGCCCAGGGAGGGGATGGTGAGGGCCCCTGCCCGCAGCTGGCAGCTCACCCTGCCCTGTCCTGGCTCTCGCTCCCCCAGCCCTGCAGCTCCCACTGGCCAACGATGGTGGCAGCCGCTCGCCGTCCTCCGAGAGCTCCCCGCAGCACCCCACGCCCCCTGCCAGGCCCCGCAACATACTGGGACTCCCACCTCCCTTCTTCACGCCCCGGAGCATGGAGAGGTGAGCTGCCGAGCACGACTTGGGGAGGGAGGGTGTCCGGCCAGCCGACAGGAGCCCTGCAGCACTCGCTTCCTGTCCCCTCAGCATCGAGATTGACCAGAAGCTGCAGGAGATCATGAAGCAGACGGGCTACCTGACCATCGGGGGCCAGGTACCAGCATGGGGGCTGGCCGGGAGTGGGTGCAGGCTGGTTCGGGCCCCTCCGTACGCAGGAGCTGCAGCCCTGTGGCCCCTACAGCCCTCCCTGTCCCGGCAGCGCTACCAGGCGGAGATCAACGACCTGGAGAATCTGGGCGAGATGGGCAGTGGCACGTGCGGCCAGGTGTGGAAGATGTGCTTTCGGAAGACGGGCCACATCATCGCCGTCAAGGTGAGCCGGGCACCCTGCCTTGCCCCCGTGGGGGTGGCGGTGGGGGGTGGCACCGGAGCTGTCACTAAGTCGTCGTCGTCCGTCCTTCCGCCCCCCCCCTCCCCCCCGCCCCCGTGTCCGTCCACGCAGCAAATGCGGCGCTCGGGGAACAAGGAGGAGAACAAGCGCATCCTGATGGACCTGGACGTGGTGCTCAAGAGCCACGACTGCCCCTATATCGTCCAGTGTTTCGGCACCTTCATCACCAACGTGAGCCGCCCCGCCGCCGCGCACTCGGGCGGGGTGTGGGAGGGGGGTCCCCGAGTCCTGAACCCCACGTGCTGCTCCCCTAGACCGATGTCTTCATCGCCATGGAGCTCATGGGCACGTGCGCCGAGAAGCTCAAGAAGCGGATGCAGGACCCGATCCCGGAGCGCATCCTGGGCAAGATGACGGTGGCGGTGAGCGGTGCACCCCCGAGGGGTGGGGTGGGGCGGGGCGGGACCCGAGGGCCCTAGGCCGTGCCCCCCCCACTGACACCCCCGCCCCCCAGATCGTGAAGGCGCTCTTCTACCTGAAGGAGAAGCACGGCGTCATCCACCGCGACGTCAAGCCCTCCAACATCCTGCTGGACGAGCGCGGCCAGATCAAGCTGTGCGACTTCGGCATCAGTGGCCGTCTGGTGGACTCCAAGGCCAAGACCCGCAGTGCCGGCTGTGCCGCCTACATGGCGGTGAGTGGCGGCCCGCACCGGTAGGCAGGGGGCGGGCCAGGGCAGCCTGGAGACAGCATGCTCTCTTCCACCCCACAGCCCGAGCGCATCGACCCCCCAGACCCCACAAAGCCGGACTATGACATCCGGGCCGATGTGTGGAGCCTAGGCATTTCCCTGGTGAGTAGGGAAGTGGGGGGTTGAGGGGGGGCGTGCCCAGCGTTCCCGCTCACCGCTCCAGCCCGACCACCTGACTACCCACTCTCCAGGTGGAGCTGGCCACGGGACAGTTCCCCTACAAGAACTGCAAGACAGACTTCGAGGTCCTCACCAAGGTCCTCCAGGAGGAGCCCCCCCTCCTGCCTGGACACATGGACTTTTCGGGGGACTTCCAGTCCTTCGTCAAAGACTGGTGAGCGGGACCTCCTCAGGCCAGGCTAGAGACGGGCGCCACGGGGCCGTCTGTGACAAGCAGAGGGACGTGAAGGAGAAGGGGCCATGCCCCCGGGACAGGGAGTGCAGGCTGGGGAGATCGCCCCCAGCTCAGCGTCTCGGGGCCATGGGCGAGGGGCCAGCCCACACTGCCCTCGGGGACCCCCGGCTCCCAGGGAAGCAGGGCAGGCCAGTGGAGGGGACCTGACCCCTCCTCCTCCCCACTGCCTTCACCTTTCCTCACCCCCTCTTTTTCCAGCCTTACTAAAGATCACAGGAAGAGACCAAAGTATAATAAGCTACTTGTAAGTACCATCTCCGACTGCCTCCCCGTTCTACCCTCCCCCCCCCCCTGCCCCGAGCGCCCCCTCCCCCAGCAGCTCCTTGGAGCAAGGCCTGCACTGAGCGCCTCCCCCTTGGGCCCACAGGAACACAGCTTCATCAAGCGCTACGAGACGCTGGAGGTGGACGTGGCGTCCTGGTTCAAGGACGTCATGGCCAAGACCGAGTCGCCCCGGACAAGCGGGGTCCTGAGCCAGAACCCCCTACCTTTCTTCAGGTAGCTGCGTGGAGGCGGCCAGCCCTGCCATGGCCTGCAGGCATGGCCACAGGCCCCCTCCTCCACCTGGCCACCGAGATGCCCGCCCGGGGGCCGAGGACAAAACAGGGGCACCCACCCACCCCGACTCCGGCCTGGCAGCTGTGGGCAAGGGGCCCAGGCCCCGGGGCCAGCCAGCCGAGGGCGTCCCCGACAGACACTGTGAACTGAAGGCAGTGGCCGGCCCAGACTCGCTATTTATTCAGTTGTGACCTCTGGGCTGGGGCGGCCCCAGCGCCGCTGTCCCCTCGCCTTGTCCAGCGCACCCGTTGGCATCTCCCCTGCCCGCCAGTCCCCAGGTGGCTCTCTCCCCTGCCTCCCTCCCAGTGCTGGCCCCTCTCCTGGCCCAGGCCTGGCCTCAGCCAGCCCCCCGCAGGGCAGAGGGAGCGGCCGGGGGCAGCCCAGCAAGGCGACCCGGCCATTGGAACGGCCGCCAGGCCATGCCTGGTTCTCTTTGATCTCAGGGGGTCCTTTTTGGAGTTTATTGTATTTTATTGTACTGGGAGGGTGGGGGGGAGGGGGGGGAGCTCGTGTTGGCGGGCGTGGTGGGTACCTTCAGAAACTTAACCAAAGTCATGTTGAGCTGCTTGGGCCGCGGGCCTGGCCCCGGGCTGTGGGGGTGGCAGCACCACTGCCCCCTCTTGGGCGAGGCCGTCGCCCGACCATAGCTTGGGGTGGGTTGAGGACCTCAGGGCGGGGCAGTGGGAGCCTGGGGGGGGGATGGTGGTCAGGGCTGGACAAGGCGAACAGAGTGGAGGCTGCAGGGAGGTGGCCGGTGGGACTCAGAGGCGAGTGGAGGAGCAGAGAGTGGGCGGGAGGCTCGAGTATGTGTGACAGGGACAGAGGCAGGAGCGTCAGAGCCAGTGGGGGCGGGTTTGGCTTGCCCCTGAGCCTCCCTCGGCTCACCGGAGCTGGCCAGCCCCACGCCGGGTTGCAGGGCCAAGCCAGGGCTGCCGGAGCAGCTGGGGAGGGAGGGGGGGGATTTTTGTGGGTGATGCATGCAAATCAAGTGGACAACGAAAACAAAATAATGAAACAAAACCCCACCCACACCAAAGGCAGCAGGGCAGGCCATGTCCTTGTCCCTGGGTCCCCACGCCACGTGTCTGAGAAGCAGTACCCGCTGCCCTCACTCTGCCCCTGGAATAGGGGAGGCTGCCTTCTGCTGGCCCCGCATCCCCTTTGTGAGGGGATGGACCCAGCCCCGGGCAACAGGGCTTGCAGAGCCCGAGGCCCAGCTGCCTAGTTTGGTTTTTATTTAACTTCTCTGTTTTGTGTGTGTGTCACCCTCCACCCCTCCCCTGCTGCCCCTTCAGTGTTACGCAGGAGCTTTGGGGGAGCTGCTCTCCCCCATCCCCCTGCCTCTCCCGTCCCCCACTGCTCACCAGCCGGCCCTCCAGACTGGGCAGAGGCGGGTGCCAGGTGGGCAGGGGCCTGGGGGCGCTGGCCCTGTGGCCCCAACCCCCTTCTCAGGCCGCCAGTATTGCCCTGACCCTTTTTAAAACAAAATCCCCATGTTTGTAAACCTTTCGACGCTTGAGAATAAAACCCCTCCTCTTCCTCCCCCATGTGGTGCTGTGTGGTGTGAAGGGGTCCAGCCTGTGGGGGGAGGGGGGGTAGTTGGGACATGCCTGGTAAAGGGGGTTTTAATCAAGTGGCTGCAAGGAAGGGGGGTGGGGGGAGCACAAGATGCCCAGGACCACCTGGAAGGTCAGAAGCCCAAACTCAACCCGAGATGCCTGTGCACTGCTTCTGGAAGGTCACAGCATTGCAAACCCCGTGGACCTGGTCTGAATTCTGCACTCCGGCTGACCTGGAACTGGGGGTGGTGTGTGTGTCTCAGACAACCCTCACCATAGCCACGGGGTGGCCAGTAGGAGCCGTCATCCCTAGTAGACCTTGGGCTCAGGCTCCAATGTCGCCTAAATCCCCCGCCTCCACTCCCTGCCAAGGCCAGGGGTGTCCGCCTGTGCCTTCCTGAGCACGTACCTCTTCTGGCCCTACACATGCTGAGTCCGCCACACAGCATGCTGCCTGCCAGGCTCCTGCTGCTGGCCGTGCTCCAGGGGACCTCTGCCCTGCACAGCGAGCTGCTGGGTACGTACCTTCAGGTGGGCGAGGGACACACACACACACACACAGCCGATGCCCTAGCACCCTCTGTGAGTGGCAGGGGATAGGAAGTCTAGAGGACTGCTGCCCGGGAATGAGGGGGCCATGCAGAAAGTTCCAGAACCCTGTGTCCGAACACTGGAATTAAGGGACCCCTGCCTTCTCTCGCCTGCTGTCCTCAGCCGGACCACTTCCCCTCAGACTTGGTGAGGAGTCTGGACAAACTGAAGTCCAGAACTTGGTGGCTTCAGCTGTTCCCCAAAGGACTGGCGTTAAGGACATCAACTCCATTCCTTTAGGTAGGGAAGGGTGGGCCAGCATTCCCTCCTAACCCAGCCTAATGTACCCCAAGAGGATCTCAGCAGCACCACCACCACCCCTAGATAGTGCCCTCCCCTGCTCCTGGCACACTCCGGGGTGTGGGGGCCACGCAGCCCCAGCTGCTGGGCAGCCCTGCCTGTGGGGTGGCCAGAGTCCGAGTCCCGATCTCTGCCAACCCAGCATGCCTCTCCAGGAGCGCCGGGCCCCTTTCCCAGGGCACCCAAGAGGCCGGGTCCGCTGCTAGCGCCCCCATTCCCAGCGCCCCCGCGGCCCTGGCTGCGCCGCCCCCTCTTCAGCCTGGAGCTGTCCGACGCCGAGGACGCCTTCCCCCGGCCCGCGGGGCCGCTCGCCGTGCCCGCCGACAGCCGCGTGTTCGTCCAGGTGCGGCCCGGGGCGGCGGGGGGCGGGCGGGCGAGGCGGCGGGGGGCGGCCGAGTCTGACGGCGCCCCGCACCCCAGGCGGCCCTGCTGCGGCCCTCCCGGCGCTGGGGCCTGGCCCTGCACCGCTGCTCCGTGACCCCGTCCTCCCGGCCCGGCCCCGGCCCCGGCCCCGCGCTGGCGCTGCTGCGCGGGGGCTGCCCCGCAGACGCCTCGGTGCGGGTCCCGCCGCCGCCGCGCTTCGGTGCCGCGCAGCCCGCGCGCTTCAGCTTCCGTCTGCGGCCCGTCTTCAACTCCTCCCTGCAGTTCCTGCACTGCCAGCTGAGCCGCTGCCGCCGCCTCCAGGGAGCCCGCCGGGCCGCGCCGCCGCCGCCGGGCCACCAGCCCAGTGCCGGGGACGTGGGTGCTGCTGGGGGTCTGGGTGTAGACACTGGTTTCACACGGGTTGGGTGCAGAGTGCGGGGACACCCCCCTCCCCCAAGGGTTGCTCAGGGGGCGAGTGAACATCGGGTTTACTCTGGGAGGCGGGTTGCAGGAACCTCTGAGGACCCAGATTCTTGGGGGGGGGGGGCTCCCAATGTTGGTATTAAGGTGCTGGGCGGGGGAGGGGCCGCGGAGGAAGGCCCGCCTCCAAGGCTTCTCGCGGGGCCGACCTGTGCCCCCCTCAGACAGTGGTTCTCGACCTCCGTAATGCTCTGACCCTTTAATAGTTTCTCATCTTGTGATGACCACCCCCCCCCCTCCAGCCATAAAGTTATTGTCGTCGCTACTTCATTACTGTGATTTTGCTACTGTTATGAATCAGGCCACCCCTGTGAAAGGGTCACTCGATCCCTAAAGAGGTCGCGACCCACAGGTTGAGAACCGCTGCCCTGAGAGGTGGGCTCATTGATTGATTTTGAGGGTGCCGTGCTTGTGACCGGTGTGAGAGCTGGCCGGGCTGACGCTCCTTCCCCCACCCCCCAGTGCCTCCCTCGGGATGAGGCCTGTGTGGGCACCGGCAGTGGCATCGGAGAGGGCCCGGAGGCCAACGGCCACCACCTGCACACGCTGACGCAGCCCATCATGGTCACCGTGCCTCGGCTGTCCCCACGTGAGACCCGGGGACCAAGGAGGGAGGGTGAGGGGGTGCCCAGACCCCAAGCCCCGTCTCAACCTTCCACTCCCCCCACCCACCCACACACACAGGGCCACCCAAGGGCGCTCCAGGCAGGACCCTGCTCCCAGAGTCAGTCACACCAGCCTCCGCTGCCCTGGAGGTCGCCCCGGTTGTGGCACTGGTGTTGGCCGCCTTCGTGCTGGGCGTCGCGCTGGCCACCGGCCTCGGCCTCGTCTGCACCCACTCAGGTACCCACTCCCACCGGCCAGGACTCTCCTTGTGCTGGGTGAGTCCAGAACCCTGGGGACCTTGGCCAGCAGACCTGTCCCCGCGATGCCCGCAGCAGCCCCCAGAGGGCGCCCGGACCCGGGCCCAGCTCACCGGAGCCCTGACTTCTCAGCTGCCACCTCTTTCCTTCCAGCACCCCCGTCCCTTGGGCCACCCCCAGGGCCTCCCCCAGCGGCCCCCCCGCCAATGAGGTCCCAGTGAGGCAGGTAAGAGAGGAGTGAGGGAGGGAGGGACAGAATGACAGAGTGACCACAGACACACTTGGGGTGGGTTGCGGGGAGGCCTGGCCCTGTTGGAAGGGTTTAACGTGAATCCCAGAAGCCCTTTCAGGGAGTTAACCACTGCAATGCCCATTTTAGATGGGAGAAGAAGGAGGCGCTCTCTGAAATGAAGAACACGTGCCAGGGTTTGCACTCGGTGGTGCTGCACTTTGAACTCGTGCAGGGCAATGTCTGCTCTCTGGGGGAGAGGGGCCCTCAACCCTGAGCATGCCATAAGCCAGGAGACCTCAGAGTTAGACCCAGACACCACTCCTCCCCAGCTCACATGCAGACCGGCTGACTGGGAAAGCAAGCGATGGCCTCCACAGGACCCCCCCCCCTTACCCCCATGACCCTGCTCAGCTTCAGCCAACCCCTCTCTTCTTGCCCGCCCCCACCCCCCGCAGGACCAGATCAGCCAGAAGCCTGATGAGACCAGGACCTCTGCCACAGCACCACCACCCCCTTCCCTCCCCACGTGGCTCAAAACAAACCTCCCAACTGAACTGACCTGCTGAGTCCTTGAGTCTTTGGCAGCGAGGGTGGGGGTGAGACCCAGGCCTGCGACCAGGGTTTGGGGGCATTCCTGATTGGGAGAGGTCTAGGTCTGGGCTGGGAGACCCATCACATGCATCACACTGGTGCACAAAGGGAGGCACCCTGGGGCGCAGTGGTAAGGGTAAAGGGCTGGCTGGGAAGCGAAGGTCGGGGCGTGAACCCACCAGCTGTTCCATGAGGAGAGTATGGCAGTCCTCTTCAGTCCGGAGACCCTGGGGCAGTTCTACTCGGACAGGGAGGCTGGGTCGGACTCAGCAATCGCTGGTAGCAGTAGATGCACGTGAGCACACAGGTGGCAGAAATGATTTGTCCCAAACCCCCAGTTCCACCAGCTACCCTCACACCAGTCCACCTGCCTTCAATTCTCCGAAAGCCAGGCCTCCTTGCTCAGGGACTGCCTCGTGCCTCCGCTCTGCCCCTCCATTTTCAAGCGCACGCCTTAAACCTCTGGGGAAACTCCTCTCTCTGCCGGAATCACCCTGCGGTCAGCTCGGACACATGGTGACCTGGAGGGCAGAGAAAGACTGTAGGATTCCCATGCTGTGGGGAGAGAGAGCCACATCTGGTGTGAAATGGCTGACCTTGGAGTTAGCAGCCTAACCTGGAACCCACCATTGCCACCAAAGAGTGTCAGTTGGTTTCAGGTGACATCCCACAGCACCCCTGTGCACAACAGGAGACCCTGCCGTGACCTGCATCAGCCTGACAATCGTCCCTAGGCCTGATTCCGCTGTTGCAACCACAGTGTCCACCCCTCTCCTCGAGGACCTTCCTCTTTCATGGCCTCTACCTGGCTTGATGTCCTTCTCCAGAGAGTGGTCTCTCCTGAAAACGTGATCCAAATATATAAGATGAAATCTTAGGCTGAGCCCTGGTGGCTTAGCGGTTGGGTACAGGACTGCAGCCCCACAGGGTTGACGGTTCAAATCCAGCAGCAGCTCTCCAGGAGCAAGGCTGGGCGTCCTACTCCCACCAGGGCAGTGATGCCACACACACACACACAAATGAAATATTTTTTGTTATTTTTTTTGGCATCACTGCCCTCTGGTGGGGGGAGGTAGGAGGCCCAGCCTTTGCTCCTGTGGAGCTAGAATTGAATCTCCATCTCAGTAGGCCGCAGTCCCACGCACAACCACTGCGCCACCGGAGCTCAGCACCCCCAAAATTGAAATCGTATCCTTTCCTCTGTTGAGCATTCTGGGTATCCTTGGCCCCAAACAGATGTGTCCGTTCTCTTGGCAGTCTCTGGTGCCCTTCAGGATCCCTCTCCAGCACCGCAATCCAAACACATCCGTTCTTCTTCCATCCTCATTATCTGGAGTTCTCAATTTTCACCTGCTCCTGATGCAGCGTGAGTCCGATGCAGGAGCCCCGAGGCCCCGTGAGTTGCGTGTTCAGCTGCAGACCACGAGGCTAGCGGTTTGAAATCCCCAGCCTCTTCAAGGAGGAGAGGAGAGGCTTTCTACTCCTGTAAAGAGTTAGAAGTCTCCGGCCCCCACGGGCGCAGCCCTACCCTGCCCTCCGGGGGTCACCCTGAGTCAGAACGAGCTCCATGGCAGTGAGTTTGGTTTTGAGTTTGGGGTCGGGCAGACTGTAGTCCTCACAGTAACTTTTGCTTGTCCACACTCTGAAGAGGTCTTGTGCGGCACATTTACCGGGCGCAGTTGTTTAATCTTTTGGATTGCCGCTTCCATGAGGGTAGGTCCAAGCAAGAGGAAGGCTTTGCCCACTTTCACCTCATCTCCATTCACCCACCAAGACTACTAGCCCCCGTTGTTCGCAGACAAGGTAGGAAGTTCATCGAGACCAAATCATTTCTCCGCACGCTTGGCCATGACGGGGTTCTTCTGGCCTACAGAAAACAAAGCACACAGATTAGGTACCATCAACTCAAGCGACCCCATATGACAGAGAACCTGCCCCACAGAGTTTGGGGTTGTAATAATTTAAAAACAAAACCAATAGAAAAAAATGTTTTTATTGAGGTAAATTTACAGAGCAAATTCGTTTCCATTTGAGGTTTGATCTTGATGCACGTCCACAGAGCCACGGGGTTGGGTGGGTTGTAGCCATTGGTATCTAGGTGCTGAACTGTTGGGCACCTTAAAGCACCGAGTCTGCTGAGCCCCGGTGTCAGTGGTGGTTGTGTGCAGGACTGCGGCCCACAGGGTTGGCAGTTCAAATCCAGCAGCAGCTCTCCAGGAGCAAGGCTGGGGTCCCTACTCCCACCAGGGCAGTGATGCCACACACACACAAAAAAAGCGGGCTGAGCCCCGGTGGCGTAGTGGTTGTGCGCGGGACTGCGGCCCACTGGGTTGGAGGTTCAATTCCAGCAACAGCTCTCCAGGAGCAAGGCTGGGCCTCCTACTCCCGCCGCCGGAGAGCAGTGATGCGCGCTGCCCCCCATGGAGTCAGCGTTTCATGACAGTCCCAAGATCCGTTCCAGTTCACACCCTTCTATTGGAAACATACAATGGGCGAGGCTGTGAGTTGACTCCCCCGCAAGGGTTCCCAGCCTCACCGAGGTTCCCCGAAGGCTCAAAGCAAGAGCCACGCCCCCGTCTGCGCCCGCCTCCGCGCGGCCCTTTTTGGTCCCGGCAGCCCCCGTAGCTCCGCCCCCCGGGGAGCGGCCTCGGCGCGTTCGCACCCACTGAGCAGCATGAAGCCGCCGCAGCGGCAGCGCGTGGCTCCGGCGCGCTACCTGGGCGCGGCGACCGGCCCCGCGGCCTGGAGCGTCCGCGAGAAGCGCCAGCTGCTGCGGCTACTGCAGGCGCGGCGAGGGCAGCCGGAGCCAAACGCCGCGGACCTGGCCCGCGGGCTGCCGGGCCGGAGCGAGGACGAAGTAAGCGGCCGGCCGGGGAGCGGAAGCCGGGCGGGACGAGCGCGGCGCGGGCCACCGCCGCCCTCCCAAGTTGACACGCAGTGCGGCCTGAGGGCCGGGGCGGAGCTCGGTGACGTACAAGATGGGGCGGGGCGAGCCCGGGAGTAAGTTTGGGGCGGGGCGAGCTCCAGAGTTACGCCCTAGGGCCCGGCTCTTAGAGCCGGGGGCGGGCTTGGGAGGCGAGTGGGCGAGGCGGCGGGAGCCAACCGACGTGGCGCAGCGTGGGCGCGGCGAAGGTGTGGGCGTGGCCGAGGGGCGGGGCAAACGGGAGAGGTGCGGCTGAGCGGAGTACGGGGTAGAGGACGGATTGAGGAGGAGGCCGCAGCAGTCGCGGGTGCGCATTTGACGTGGGGGCGAGTGCATCGCCCTCACGTAGCTAATCTGACGCCAGGGCTGACATGCCGGCCCGGCTACAGGCTAAGGGGCTCTAGGCGCCCTGGAAGTAGAGAAGAAGGCTGGCCCAGGGGTTTCCCCGGAGTGGGCCGCAGCTGTGGCTTCTCCCCACACCCGGGCGTGTGGAAGGCCCACTGGTTTGCCTCGTGGCCCCTGCCCCCCAGGTCCGGCACCTCCTCCAGCAGCTCAAGGGCCGGGTGGCCCGGGAGACTTTTCAGAGGTTGCATCCCGGTGGCCTGCTGGGTCGACAGCGGCAGCCCCCAGCGCCCATCGAGGTGAGGCAGGTGGCAGGGCAGGGCTCCCGGGTGCCAGGCCCTGGGGGTGAGGTTGGGAATCTGGGAGGGCAGGGCTTGGCAGACAGACAACTGAAGGCTGCACCCTCTTGATGCTCGCCAGGTATGGACGGAGCTTGCTGAGAAGGTGAGCGGCCCACTGGAGGACGCGCTGACAGCTGCCTTCTCCCAGGTACAGCCCCTCCCAGATAGGCCAAGGGTTGCTCCCTCCACCAGGCTTCCAGTCCAAACCAGGTGACCAGCTGGAAGTCTGGACAGCCTGAGCCCCAGGTAGCCAGGTCCCCACCCCCACCCCCGTCTGAGAGCATCTGGTGATGGGATGTGAGGGTCTTCTCTGATGACCCTGCTCAACAGGTGCTCACCATCGCAGCCACCGAGCCCCCGAGCCTCCTGCACTCTCGACCCCCGAAGCCCACGCGGGCCCGTGGGAAGCTGCTGCGCAGTCCCCCCGGGGGACAGGGGGCGTCCAGCCCTGAGGACCCTGCCACCCCCAAGGCCCCCACCGAGCCCCCTGCCGGCCCCTCCTCTAAGGAGGACTTCCCTGTGGACTTTGAGAAGGTCTACAAGTACCTGGCATCCTCCTTCCGAAGCAGCCCAGGGCCAGAGCTCTCCCCAGCTGGTGAGTGCAGCCCGGGGGTGGGAGTGAGGACACTCAGGTTGGGAGCCCGTGCCCTCCAGCTCCCTCCCTCTTTCCTCCACCCCTAGAGTCAGCTGTGGTCCTGGACCTACTCCTGTCGCTGCCCGAGGAACTGGCCCGCCTGCCCTGCACAGCCCTGGCTGACCACATGACGGAAGCTTACCTGCGCCTGACGGCCCCCCAGCCCGACCCAGCCCAGGCGAGCCCAGAGTCCAGGACTGAGGATGGGAGTACTGGCTCCAGAGGGCACGACGCACCCAGCCAGGCCACTCCCCAGACCTCCGAGGGTGCCGGGCCCAGCGAACCGAGGTCTGCCTGGCAAGCAGCTGGGGTCTGCCCCCTGAACCCTTTCCTGGTGCCCCTGGAGCTCCTGGGCCAGGTGGCCCCTCCTGCCACGTGAGGATCCTGGCCTGCAGGGGCCACACTGGACAGCATGCCCCCTTCAGGCAGGGGTCCGTCCCCAGGCTTGTGGTAGAGGATCCTGAACTCAGGGCCCTGCCCAGAATGGTCTGGAGGCCTTAGGAGCCCAGTGGGGGGGAGGGGGGCAGGTGCACGTGCACAGAAGACCCAGGCTACAGGATAGTACACGCCAAGACAGACTGCCTGGAGGCTGGCTTTCCCCACTGCCAAGCCCGGGGGCCGGCGGCGGCGGCCTCCCTCCTGGCCAGACGTTCCAAGAGCTGACACTTCACACAGCCAACCCCCCACGGGGCCACCTCTGCTCCAGTCTTTCCTCAGCTGCTTCTCTGTCCTTGATCCCATCTGACAACGTCTCGTGCCCTCCCCTCTTGTCCTGTGAATAAAGCCCTGGCTGGTCAGCCTGCTTGCCTCCCTGTGACCTTGAGGTGGACGGGTGGCGAGGACACCACCACAAGGAGTGGTCGTGCCTGGAAGCGGGCCTCTGCTCCTGGGGCCACTGTTCAAGACCTGCCGTGGCTGCATAGTTGGGCAATGAGGCGCCCTTTGGGGACAGCAGAGTTGAGGTCAGAGTACAGAGTGAGGCAATGGCAGTGACTCCAGACAAAGGGCTGGTGGGGGGAACCCGCCCACCTCCCTGCGGGCCAGGCGTCCGGAAGTGGTTCTCAGAATGAGGTGCGTTCTCGGCACACAGCCTGGAAGGGAGAGGTCTGCTGACAGGTTGGGCCCCAGCAAAGACCCTAAATTCCAGGAGGCGCTGCTCTATGGAGGGGAGGGCGGCCCAGGTCACTTTGTGGAGTGTGAGACAGCAGGAGTCTTCAGGAGGAAGCCTGCATACTCTCCAGGCTCCGCCCTCCCTGGAGTAGAATCCACCCCCCCCACCCCCCCCCCCCCCAGCTTCTGTGTTGTCAGAGCTGGTGAGCTGCTTGCCTGTGAAGCCTGAGCGTGCACACAGCCTTCCTTTTATAGAATCATGCTCCCCCACACGTTGCACACGGCTCCCCGGGGGCCCACGACATCTCCTGGGCGAGGAGCCCAGCCAGCACACTCCGTGGGCAGGGGCCCAGCTGCACCGGACCCATGGTTTCTAGGTGTGCGTGGTGCTGGGCAGCGGAGGTGGTGCAATCTCAATGCCAGGAGGCGGGACCAGTTCATAGATTGCTGGCGCACGGAGCCCCCCCCCCCCCCCCCCGCCCCACTCCTGGTGTCCCAGTGGCCTACGTCCATTTAACAAAGGGTAAAGGAGGGGCTGCACCCAGATGATTACACCTTCTGCCTCAGAGTGGTGGGTGAGCTGGGGTGGCGGGCCCGGCAACCAGGGAAGAAAGAGCCTGGGGACTTCAGACCAGCCCTGTTATTACGGACTCCGGTGGCCTGGCCTGTAGAACAGGGCAGCTAGGGGGACCCAGCTCGGGCCTCCCTCCAGACTTTCCCCAGGAGGCGCCAACTTGGCACACGCTGGCTTGGTTTGTAGGCAGTGCTCAGGAACAACAGCTTTTATTTCCGTCACCTGCTCGAAAAGCAGGGCGGCATGAAGGAAGCCTGGGAGAGATGGTAGGAGGGGTCAGAAGGGGCAGCGGGTGGGTAAGGGGCAGGGGTGAGGGCGGCGAGGGGGCTCTGGCCTGCCAGCGCTCACGGAGGCCTGGATGTGTCCCGGCCACAGCAGCCACTCTTGTCGTTCCCTGGGCGCGACGCTGGCCCCAGGCTCCATCTCCGGGGCAGGCGGGACGCACGGCGGCATGCGCGTCCACTCCGTGGGCTCAGACGTGGCTGCCTAACACCTAAGGGGGAGGGGAGGGCAGGGCGGAGGGGACGGCAGGGCTCCCGAGCCCAGGAACAGACACTGACACTCATGCCCCGTGGCAGGGCAGGGCAAAGCCACCTACACGCTTGGGGCGCTCCCAGCTGAGGATTCGACAGGGGGGCCAGCCAGGCTGGAGAGAGGTGGAGAGAGGGCACAACAGGGCATGAGGGCGAGCTGCGGCTTGGACGAGGGGGGCATCGGAAGGCCGCGAGGCGGGGTTCGAGGAGACCCAAGGGAGGCCGGCGCCGGGAACGTTCCCCCCGCCCCCCACTCAGACCAGCGCGTAGTCGAACTGCCCCCGCTCAAGCGCTTCCTTGTGGTCGGTCCAGGACGAGGCGGGCATGCGGCTGTAGGGGTCGAGCAGGATGCGCACGCAGCGGACCATCAGCAGCACCAGCACCACGAGGAGGCACAGCACGAAGGCGAACACCGTGCGCTGCTCCGCGTCCAGGCCCGCGCCCACCGGGGGCCCGGTCGACGGCGGCAGCGGCTCCGGGGACAGCGTCCACGTCGTGCTCATGGCTCACATCGCCGCGCGCCTGGCCGGATGAAAGGAGCTTCGCCAGGTCGGGGGTAACCGCAGTCCCGCCGCCACACCCCGCACCTTGCGGAGGGCCTGCCCCCGCCCCCCGCCCCGTCCGCCCCTCTGTCCCCGGGCCACGCCCATAGTGGGCCACCGCCACGAGGGGACCCAGGTCCGGGCGCGCGCGCAGATGGGGGAGCTGGGAGCCACGGGGCGAGCCCCAAGCCACCCGACCGGCGCACAACAGGTGCGATGAGCGGCCGCGGCTCGGGCGGCGCGCGCGGGGGCGTCTCCCTCGTGGCCGCCCGGAGCCCTTTGTTCTGGTGGCTCGTGCCCCCCCCCTCCCCCGCCGCCCCCCGGCCCCGCGCGCCCCTCACCCTGGGCTCGACCCGGCGGAGACGGACCGACCGCCCGGCGGGCGCGCTCTCCCGGAACCCGCGCTGGCTCAGCTCCGGCCTCTCCCGGGAGACAGACAGCAGCGGTGGCGACGGCGGCAGCTTCCCTCTGGCTCAGCCCACCCCACCCCACCCTACCCCACCCGCCCCTGGAGCAGCCGAGACCAGGCAGACTAGGGCGCGCGAGCAGGGCCGCCGCCGCCGCAGTTCCCATGGCGACAGGGGCGGGGCCTCCGTGGGGCGGGGCCACGAGGGGCGGGTGCTGCGCCGGGAGCGGCGCGTGACTCCGCCGGGGTCCTAGGAACTCAGCTCGTTCTCCAAACAGTTTGGAGGGGTCGTAAGCTGAGCACCCAGCACCCTAAGCTGCCTCACCTCACCCCCCGAGGGCCCTCCCTTTCAGACCCTCCCGGGTCTCTAGGGGAGGTATGGCGCGTGTCCTTTTAAAAAACCACTTTATTGAGGGCTCGTGCAACTCATCACAATCCATACATACATACAGTGTGTCAAGCACGTTTGTACATTTGTTGCCTTCATCCTTCTCAAAACATACTCTTTCTACTTGAACCCTTGGTATAAGCTCATTTTTCCCCTCCTTCCTCATCCTCCCCCCACCCCCATCCCTCACGAACCCTTGATAATTTAAAAATGATTTTGTCATGTCACTGTCCAAATCCTAACCCACTTTGCTGTTGTCCCCCAGGGAGGAGGTTATCCGTAGACCCTTAGAATCGGTTCCCCCTTTCTACCCCACCTTCCCTCCACCCTCCCAGTGTGGCCACTCTCACCACAGGTTCGGAAGGGATCATCTGCCCTGGATTCCCTGTGTTTCCACTTCCTATCTGTACCGTGGTCATCCTCTGCTCTAGCCAGATTTGGAAGGCTGAATTGGGATCATGGAAAGTTGTATGTTTCATCGTGGCTACACTGCACCCTAAGGGATGTCCAGTTGCCTACAGATGGGCTTTGGTCCCCACGCGGCACTCCCCCTCATTGAGCACGATAGGACTTTGTTCTTTGATGCCTGAGACCTCCCTTTTCTTCCCTATGGGAGTCCCTTAGTAGGGGTCAGGGGCCATGGCAGCTAACCTAAAGTTCAGAGGTTTGAGGTCACCCACAGGGGCCTCAGAACAAGTCTTGGCTATCAGCCTCTGAGGGGCTCACCTCTAGCCCCGCCCGGCCCCCACCATCCTCGGCTGTAGCCCTCAGAAACCTTGACTGCTCCGCCCCACCGCTGCCCCCAGCCCCTCTTCCACAGACACAGGCTCAACTCGGGTGGCTCCTCTGCACTTTGGCATTTTATTATTTCCCAAACTCTCAGATGCACAGACGAGGAAGGGCATCGTTCAAGTAAGAGCTGGTGGCGGCGAGCCGCTGCCTCCCCACGCGCCTCCGAGGGGCTCCCTGCCCCAGGCCAGGCTCCGCAGTCCAGGCCACCACCCCTCCGGCCAGCTGTCAGTGGGGCCCGGGGTGTTGGCACTGCCAGGAGGGTGTTGGCCCCCAGTCGCCCTCCGAGTCTGGCCCTGCCCCCGCTGCTGGTTCTGCCGGTCGGGTCGGGGTGCCCACAGAGGCCCCCCGCGGACGCCCGTCCACCCGTCCATGCGGCACTCAGAGGATCTGCTCGGAGCTGGAGGCTGAGATGTCCAGCAGCCGCCAGGCGGCGTAGGGGTTCAGCTCGTCCTGGTCCCGGCACAGCGCCCACACGTAGAGCATGCGCAGCACCTTGTCCTGCAGAGACGGGGGG
>PVJH01014729.1:0-55935 GCA_004026705.1 Nesogale talazaci | reverse complement strand
TCATGGTGATCAGCACCCCCCTTCTCCCCCCACCTTCCCCTTTCTCTCCTGTGATCACTCTTCTCATTACTGGTCCTGAGAGGCAGGTGTTGCTTTCTTGCAGACAGTCAAGCCTCTCTACCTCAGCTCTCTGGATTAAACTCTTTTTTCTTTTTCCCATAGCAGAAGTGATGGGCATGAGCTACAACAGAACCCTGTAGGTTGTGTTTTGCTGCAGTAACAGGACTGCCCCTAATCAGCACATAACTGCCGAACCCTGAGATTCGTGGCCCGGCCCAGTTGACACAGCTTGCAGGAGACATGATTCAGTCCATGACAAAGGTCAAAACCAGTTGCAGTCAGGCTGGCTCCAACTCCTACATGTGTGGCATAGGAGAGCTGGGTGCTACGAGGTTTCTTCAAGGATTAGTGCTTGGAATGTAGATCACCTGGCCTTTCTGCCAAGCTATCCCTCTAGGATGACTTGAACCTCCAGCCTCTCCACTTGGCTGCTAACCCAAATTTTGGGAGCTCAAATCGCTCCAATTTTAGTCTATTGACAGAAGGGTGGGGCCTGTGCTTGTGATGCATTGGCTGGGAATGGAACTCGGGTCTCCCTGGAGAAGAGATGAGGGGGTTTTACTACTGGATCACCAATGTCCTTTAGGCCATGGAGCCAAACCGTCTGAGTTTGAGTAGCAGAATTTCCTAATGGATTGTCTTCCTCTGCCTAAAGAAGACAGTGTTTGGGGCTAGTTTATTTGTTTGTTTTCTATCTTTTTCCATGCACAATTCCCCAGGGAGAATTATGAACCTATTGAATAGAATTCTTTCCTTGATTTCTGACTTCTGCAGCTCATTCCAATTCTTCCCTTCTATCTCTTATTTAGCCTCCAAATTAGAGTGTGGTTACAAACAGGTGTGGCAAGATTTCAGAGAAAATCTCCCTCTGCTATGGAAGCTGTTCACCTCTCAGTGAGTGTCCGTACCCCCATTTAAAAGTTGGATTCTGGGTTTCACTGAGGTGGAGCAGACCCTCTTGGGGTATCACAAGTTGCTAAGAGGTCTCTGAGATAGAGGCCCAACTGGGGTCAGGACCTTTGTAATCACTGAGCCAAGTCACACCTGCTGCTGAGTGGCTGCTCTGTCCATCCTGCATGCATGCATTCATTTTGGGGTACATCCTCCCGTGTGACACAGACAGGTGAGCTATGTGCTGGCACTCCTTGATGCTGGGGAGCAATCGAGTTGGGAGTTAAAGCTTGAACTTGTGCTACTGATGCTCTGTGAGGCCAACCGCCAGTTCAGAGGTAGAGTTGCGGGCATTTACACAGGACACAAGGGAGAGAGAATCAGCAAAAGGAAAGGAAGATCTACAATGAGATGGATTCACACAGTAGCTGCAACAATGGGTTCCCACAATAACAGCTGGGAGGATGGGGTAGACCAGGCAGCTGATTCTATGGGACAGACAAAAACCAACCCTGGAGATGTTCAAGGGGCAAAAGTCATGAAAGCAGGCCACCTCATTTTACTCTCATGGGGCAACCGGGAAGCTGGAATCTCTGTTTTTCCTTTTGTTTGTTTGTTTTGTCTTGAACAGTGCCTGAGTGCTTAACCACAATGCCACTAGGGATCCTTCCCAGAAAGATTAAGACAAAATCCAAATATTAAAAACAATCTCCTTGTCAACTCAGTGATTCTGAGTCCCAGTCACTGTGCAGGGAGGCAAGAGCAGCCCCTGTGGGATTCTGATACTGACTCCTTACAGGAACACAAAGCCCCAGTCTTCTACTGAGGAGCATCTGCCCGACTTTGAACCATCATTCTTCCGGTTAACAATTTGACAGGCAAGCTTGCCAAGCCAGTGTAACTCCTTATCCAAAAGATAGTTAAACTCACGGCCCATACAGAAGGCCCAGTCTGTCTCCCCAGGATCTGGTGGTGGCTTTGAACTGCCAACCATAGGGATTCCAGCCCAGCACATAACCACTTTGCCACCAGGGTCCCTTATCAGAAAGGTGGCAGGTGTCCAGTCGATCAGTGCAGCTGGCCATTTGGAGGTGGAGTCTTCAGCTGGCTTTTTCCTACTTAGAGAAAATGGTGGATTCCCCAGCCCCTTAGTCATTTCTACAGGTTTCTACTCATGACACATGTTTAATGTATGCATTACATTTTTAATGTATCTCTTCCTTTTCCCAAAGAGAGAGAGATGTTAGATTATTCCACAGAAGCCAGTGGGATGGAACCAAAAGCCAAGGCTGCAGGTGGAAGGCCTTGCAGAGCCTGGCCGGCCTTGACAGTCTCAGAGGACTCGGGAGTTTCCACTTGGCGGCCGTCCGCCCCCTCCAAGTCCCTCGGGTGCCCTCACTGCTTCTATTACCTTGGTAGACAGAGTATGTGACTGCCCTGCCTGCCTGGTTGTCTGGTTGCTATGGAAACCTCCATTCCACACACCTGATTCACACATCACGCTCGGCTAAGTCCAGACAGAGGTCGCAGACTGGCATTTGCCCTTTGTTTCCCCTGTTTGCGTTTTCCAAGCACTTAAAAACGGATGCGGACACACACAGGACGGTGGCCGGGTGCGGGGCCAGGAGTTTGTGGATTGTTTTTGTTGTACTTTAGAGAAACCTATAAAGAGAACAGCAGGGCAAACAGAAAACTCTGTGTCTCATTTTCAGCTTCGTGTGCAAGCAGGGTTTTGATCCCGTGATGAGTCTCAGCATGAATTTCTGGATTTTTCTGGGCCAGAGAGGAAATAGGCAAAACAGATTAAGGAGCTGGTGGCTCCTGTTTCTCAGAGTTGTCTGATAGTCTGATCTCTGTGGTGCACACAGTGGGACTGCAGGGCACGTCGCACTCTACAAGCCTTTGTTAAGAGTGGTCTCTATGATGAAGGGTTCTCATAGTGGGGCTTCATGTCTGTCTACCTGGCAGTGTTTTAGCAAGCACCATAATGTTGAGGAAAGTAACCTTCATGAGGAGTCCCAGGTGATGTAGGAGTCTCCTGGTGGGGTAGTTGATTTAAAATCAGACCGTTGGCTAGCTGCACTTAATCACCAGCTGCTCTGCAGGAGAAAGAGATGGCTGTCTTCTCCCATGAAGGACTCGTCCTGAAAAGCCGATAGGACAGTTCTGTTATCCTCTGGGGTGGTTGGTTTGGAGTCACAATTGACTTGGTGGTGCACACAGTGAAGGTATTCTACTGCCAACCAAAAGGTGAGGGGTTCAAGCCACCCTGAGGTGCTTCCGTAGAAAGGCTTGGTCGCTACTTGTGTGCAGTTAGCCCAGAATTACTCTGCCTCACATGGTATGTGTGTGTGGGGGTGGGGGTGGGGGTGGGGGTGGGTGGGACTCTGGCAAGTTCTAGTTCATCTACAGTGAAGGTTTTTATTTCCTTTTAGCTGAAACGTTTTATGAAATCTGCTTGTTTCCCCTTTGAGATTTCTGTCTCCCAGGAAATCTTTCAACGTGTAGCTTATAGAAAAGGACGCCCTGGGCTGAACCCTGGTGGCCTGATGGTTGTGTGCAGGGCCACAGTCCACAGGGTTGACAGTTCAAATCCAGCAGCAGCTCTCCAGGAGCAAGGCTGGGCTTCTTACTCCCACCAGGGCAGTGATGCCACAAAAAAAGAAAAGAAAAGAAAAGGACCCTGTTGGGAAACCGATTATTAACCATCTCCTCTCACTTGAATTTGCCTAATAATCAGCTAAGTTCTGTTCTTTTGATTTGATTTTATTATATTGACATTTAAAAGCAAAAATTCCCCCAAATAAAAAAAAAGACCACTTTTTTTTTCTTACAGAGGGACATGATTTTCAAGTTTCTAAAACATTTGATTGCAAACATTACCTGTAGAGTATGTGGGCAGCACTCATTTGTTGGCAACAGCATTAGCCAGCATTCCTGCTCAGACTCCTCCTCACTCTTCTGTTGCCTCTAGTTTCTTAATAATCTGTCTATTGGGAGGCCTTTGAGGAGCCCTGAGGGTGTAGTGGTTATCTGCTGGCTAGCTAAGGGAGAGGTCAGCAGCTGCAGGGCCAAAGAAAGATGAGGCTTTCTACTCCTCCGACGAGGCTTTCTGCTCCCATGAACAGGGCAGGTGTCAGAACCCCACAAAGGCTGTTCTACACTGTCCTGCAGGGTGGCTGTAAAATATATTTCTAAGTTGATGTCAATCAACTCCAAGGCCTGATTTTTTCTTGAACATCTCTTGGTGTGGTGTGTTGCACTTCATAGCCACCAGTTAAGCACTCTAACTCCCGTCTGGAGTCAACCCAATCCACTTTAAAATGCTCCCATCGACCTTTGCCATTGGTATGCCCTTGGGCAATGAGTTCATCCGTCTCAGCTTCCCTATCTGTGAAATGGGGTTAGTCACGGGAGGTTGATGTGAAAGAGCAAATACTGAGAGCATTTAAGTGTCTCCCAGGGCACCGGGTACATGTTGTCCATTATCACTATTGCTATTGCTATCCTATTAGATCCGTTTGGAAATATATTTTGCAGTGTCTGAAAGAAGAGTCTTACCAATGGCATTGCCAATTTTTATTATTGCTGTGGTTGGCGCTGGTGTGGTCGCTGAATTTGGCAGAGAGGCAGAGGGTGGGTGGGTGGGTGGGTGCTAAGACTTCTGGGGAAGGAACCCTGGTCGTGCTGCAGGGGAAGCAGTGGACTGCCAAGACTACCAGCCAAAGGAGCAATTCAAATCCATCAGACAAAGCAGTCTGCTCCCTGGAATATGTATAAGCTCGGAAGTCCTGAGGGTCTTCATGACTCATCAGTGTGTTTGTGTTTTTTGACTGGTGAGAATTTGAATGCTGGGTTAAAAGAAATAAGAGCATTCTTCCCAAAGTAAGACTCTCTCTCTCTCTCTCTCTCTCCATATGTGTGTGTGTGTATATATATATTTATATATACATATATATATATATATGATGTGACTTTTCTCTTAGGTATGTCCACACCCTCAGTCTGCATTGTGAATCTCCCCAGAAGTTGAAACAGCACTCCATCTTCACATAAGAGCCAACCTCTCTGGGGAGTCATGGTTGAGCCCCGCATCAGATACTCCCAGGGCCACTCTCTCCTGCCTCTGCCTTTGGACTTCTTTCTTCCTCTCCTCATGTCTTCTCCTGATGTTTGGATCGCACTGAGCCTGGGCTCAGGCCCTGGTGTGGGCCCTTCATTAGCCAGAAAGTTGTTCCTGCTCATAAGAGTTCTTTTTCTGAACCATTTTAGAGACTGTTAACAATAAACCGCTGGACCAAGGCAATGCCTACCTAGCGAAAGAGACACTTGGAAAAAGAAGATGCTGTTGGCTACTCTGTGCGCTCTTTTATCCCTGACCAACCTCTTGAGTGTGTGTGAGCTTGCCTTATGCTCTGCTTGGACTCTACCCCAGAACCGAAGGTGGAGTTAGGTCCTAGTGAGGGGCGCCAGGCAACAGCCTGTCGCCTGCTCATCCTTGGGTGATTTGTCAGCATTTTCTCACAGAGAATGAGTCAGAGGAAATGTAGTGCCCAGCTACGGATACAACCACCCCTTGACAACACACCCACTCTGCCTTCTCTGTGGAAAAGGACACTGTTTCTCGATGGATTACAAAATGGCCATGGTGATCTCAAATTAGCTTTCATTCACACTTCCAGTCACGGATTCCATTCTTTCATGCATTTGCAGATTCCCTGGGACAAGGCTGCCTGGTAAGTCTACTGTGCAAGCCACTTAGGTGGTTTTTTGACTTTTGTCTTCAAAACCCCACTAACTATCCAAACTCCCTGCTATGAATCCATGCCCACTCCTCACAGCCCCGTAGGGTGGGGTGGGACTTTCCTGTGCTGTTTTGGGCATGTAACTCTTTCTGGGAGTAGGAATCTTCTTTCCCCTACAGAGCAGCTGGTGATTTTGAATGGCTGATTCTGCAGTTAGCAGCACAGTGTGCAACCATGCATCAGCCACCGGGACTCCTAAAGTGTGTACCAACTATGTTAAAAAAAGTGACAGAGACCATAGATAGGCTTTTTATAATAGGTAATTGTAACTTTATTAATGCATTTGATTTAAGGCAGTCTATCCAGAACATTATCATGTCAGCATGTCATGCAGAAAGACAGGTTTTACTTTTTTTTTTTTTTTTTATTTTATTTTAGGCATCACTGCCCTCAGGTGGTGGGAGTAGGAGGCCCAGCCTTTGCTCCTGGGAGCCGGAATTGAACCTCCATCCCAGTGGACCACAGTCCCGCGCACAACCACTACGCCACCGGGGCTCAGCCCACAGGTTTTACTTTTAATTGTATATTTTATATATTTTACTTTTAGCTATTTATTCAGAGAGTCAGTCACTCCTGTAACTGTTTCCAGGAGTCCACGTCCCAGTCTTCCTCCCAGGGAATTCATCTTTGGAACCTTGTCATGTGTATTGTAAACGTAGAGCAGCTCTCAGTTTGGGCTGGTTGCATTTCAGAAGCTCAATAGCTACATGGTTCCTGGCGAGCCTTTTGGACACTGTCACCCCAGGATGTTAGAGGTGTGGCACTTGCCTGGCATGGTGGTTATGCATTGGTCTGCAAGCTACAAAGCCAGCAGTTCGAAACCACCAGCCCCTCCGTGAGAGAAAGATGAGTCTTTCCGCTTCTGTAAAGCAGTACTAAGCTCCGAAACCCACAGGGGCTATTCTCCGTTGTCTTAGCTGTTTGCTATGAGTTGGCATTGACTGAGTGTGGAGAGCCCCAAGGCTGTAAAGTTCAGTAAGTAAAAATAAACTGGTGTAGGAACTGATGATCACATGGATATACATATAGCCTCCTCCCCGAGGGACAGACAACAGATAAGTGGATGAAGGGAGACTTTGGACATTATAAGACAGGACAGAATAATAATAATAATTTATAAATCATCAAGAGTTCTTGAGAGAGGGGCATGAGGGGAGAGGGGGAAATGAACTGATACCAAGGGCTCAAGTAGAAAGAAAATGTTTTGAGACTGCTAATGGGAACAAATGTACAAATGTGCTTGACACAATGGATGAATGGGTGGATTGTGATAAGAGTTGTAAGAGTCCCTAATGAAATGATTTTCTTAAAAAAAAGAATACTTACAAATCCATATGGGTAAAATCACCAAGGATTCCAGAGAAAGTAAATGTCTAGAAAAGAATCATAGAAATACAGTGTACAAATATGTCAGATACAATTGATGTGTGTGCTGTTATAAGAGCTATGAGTCCCAATAAAGAGATCTTTTAATTAAAAAAAAAACTGGTGTTCACCTCCATCTTAGATCACCTGTATTAGACTGGTTAGGCTAGAGGAACATATTTCATAGACACGCATGTGGATAAAGGGAAAAGGCTTATATAGAAGAGGAACAGGACATTGAGCCCAGTCCAGTTCAAAGTCATAAGTCCGATATTAACCCATATGTCTGAAATAAGTCTATAAAGTCTCCTTCCGACTCACGAAGTCACAGGTCAGTGGGTGCAGAATCCTAGTGCTGGCAGGGATCTCCCCATGGCTCCTCACTTCCAGGGCTCGGGGTTCATCAACAGCAGAAGCAACTCATTGCTGGCAGAGGTCTCCATGTGCCCGCCCCAGCTTCAGAGGTATGGCCCCATCAGGGCAAAGTCGTGTGGTCTCTCTGATGGCTCCTTCAGCTTCTCGGATGCCCATCTTATCTTGTCCATGAATCATCGTCTCTGAGAACTAACTCCAAACAAACTGGGGAAGATAGCTTCTCATCTTCATGAGGGATATATCACAAGATTTCCCAGAAGTCTCAGAAGAAAGCCATGTCCACATAGAGGCCTTATTGGCCACTCAATGACTATCTCCAGATTAACGTGCTAGACTCCAGCCCTACATTCCAATCATAAAATTAACATAAATACATGGCTGCCACATCACCTCTCAGATCAATAAGGGATCGATGATGAGGGTTGGTGCTGGGTGGAGTAAAAGTCCAGAAGAGTGGTTCCAGGTCAAAGTCCCTGAACAGGGACCTCCCTGCAGCGAACTAGGTTCTTCTAGGGTCTTCTGCTGCCAGTAGACCTCATTCCTTTGAATTGCACCCTGCAAGGAGGACAGTGAGGTGGAGGTTGGCCTGAGAATCCATCCTTCAAAGGAGGCACTCCATACCTCATTCCCCTTCCCAATCCCCAGATTTTCCTCTGGCCAGGTTCACCATCAATGCTCTTTCGATTTCTCTCCCTGACTGGACATGCGTCCACTCAGGCCACTTTTTGGAGGTGGCATGAAACACTGGGGTTCTGAATAGAAAGGTCCCCGCCACCTCATGAGTTCCCACACATCCATGGTGTACCCCTCTCAGCCCCACACATACCCAACTTCTCAGGGAGCTAGAGCAGCATCTGATGTGGTTGGGCAAGGTTACCCCAGCTAAGAGAACCTCTACATCTTCCTGGCTCCGTACTGGGGAAAGAAGTGTGGCACAGAGAGATTTACGGAGCTGGTCAGGAAGCAGAGGGGAAGAGGAGGAGCTGTTGCCAGTTTTGCTCCTACCTCTTCTTGCCTTTCTTTGCTGGCCTTGTGCTCCCAAGGGGATAAGAATTTGGCTAAGTGAAAGTATCTTATTGTATTTCCCCATCTCTCAATCTCACCTTTCTTCTAATAGGGAAGCCCTCCTTCCTAGGTCACTTAGGGACTCTGAATATCATCCTTGCCTTTGCTGTGCCAGAAACACACCCCCTTCCAGAGGAGCGAGGCTTCAGAAGATTGGGCTAGAGGAGGCCAAGGGCCAAGGGGTTGGAGCCAGAGTTTTCCCCAACTACTGCAGGTATTGCTCTGTGGCTCACAGGACTCAAACTCCTCCATGATCACAGTCTTCCACCAATGAGTGGAATCAAGAAAGATGTAGGCCTTCGGGAGAGGTGCTTAGATGGATAACTCCCAGCGCATGCTGACCTGTTAGCATGTGGAACATGTCATCTGTGGTCTTTGTAGGCCGGGTCTAAGGCTCTGTCTCTGAAGGCCCCTGGATTCTATGTGAAATATCATAGCATGACATCTCCACCCTTGGCCATCCGTTTGGGGTTGAAAAGACTTCAAGAACCTAAAGAACTGCTGCATTAAAGGAGAAGTGAGGTAAAAATACTTTTTGCAGGAAATTAAGAGTTGAAGGACAACTCTTTTCATTATTGTTCGCTCACAAATCTCCGTCCATTCAGAGATGTGGGCCTAGCAAGGTGCTTTGATTGCTGCTGTCGTTAGGCGCTGTCCCGTCAATTGCAACCACAGCCAACAGGGCAGAATCATGGGCCATGGGTTCGAATCCTGGCTCACCCCCTAAGGAACGAGGTAAGAAACCTCTCTCAGTTTCAGACCTCTTCCTGTAAAAGAGGTATTTTCAAGGTGCATTTAGGGAGATTTTATTAGATCATATATCTATGTTTACTATTTATGTGTTAACTGCCATCAAGTTTGCTCCCCCTTCATGGTGACCTTACACACAATTCGAATGGACCATTGTGAACCATAGGGATTTCGTTGGGTGATATTTTTGAAGATCTCCAGGCCTTTCTTCCTAGTCTGTCCTTGTCAAGAAGTTTCACTGAAAGTTCTTCAGTATTGTGGTGAGCTTCATGGACAGAAGGAAGGGGATCCATTGGCTGGGGATAGACCTGAGCCTTTCCCATGGAAGGCAATAATTGAACCACAATTATCTCACTTAACCCCGAAACACTGCCATCACAGTGATTTTGAGTCCTGGTAACCCTATAGGACTGTCTGCAATGTCCCCGATAGAAATTCCCAGCAGAGCTGGATTTCTAAGACTACATCTTTTGAGAGCAGACAGTCTCATCTGTCTTTCTAGGAGCTGCTATTGGGTTTGAACCATGAAGCTTGTGATTCACAGTCTGATACATAACTCTCTATATCATCAGCACTCTCTCTTTATCCATGGTGGGTAGAGCGCCAGACCAATAGTGACTTCTGAGCCAGCACGAAATGCAATGGTCGATATTTCCATCCCAAATGCTGAGTTTTGCTGGCAATGTACGGCACCCTTGTTTGTTCATTCCAGTAGCAAAGCAACCATCTGTTTACTTAATACTTCTTTGACCTCCTTGAAAGATTCGCTAGTTATGTATACAGTTTCTATGTAGTACTGTAGATTTTTGGCTTTCTCTTTTAGGGAGATTAGTAATTGCTTCTTGCAGACACAGTCCTTCCCATGGCAACATAAAGAAAATAAAAGCAACAAAATGAGGTTACATAATTGCTGCCATTGGACTAGGAGGCAGATGTAGAGAGATCATGAAGTTTTCTTGTGGGTTTGTTGTTGTTGTTGTTGTTTGGTTTTGGTTGAAGGTGTTGGGTCAAGATACACTGGCCTCACTGAGTAAATGGTAGTATAATGTTACTGGCTTTGAAGTAACATTGGTCAGAAGTGCAAGCAGGAGGGGAAGCTGAGGTGTAATGAAGGAGGGTCATTATGAATGTTTCCATGGCTTAGGCAGTTTAGAAGTGAGAAGTTTTAGTATGGTTGTTGGTTGTCAGGAAAACCTCACAGACAAGCAGACCTGGGTGAAGTGCAGTCTCTCCGGCTTCCCCTGAGTCTGAAATTAGGGAGCCAACCCCACTGAACAGCAGAACGAAAGGGTCCTTTCAGACCATACACAGTCTGAGATGCTAATGTGATGCAACACTCCAAGTGGCAGGAAGTTTAGAAAGTTCTCTTTACTTATGGCCCAATGATTGCCAGGTCTTTTCTTGGAAGGAGAAAGCCCCTGTTTTGGTTTGCAGAACCAGCCTGCAAATCCCAAACACATTCACTTCCCATGGACAAGTGCTGCCTTTTCCCAACATCCATACAATGAAGCTCAAGTCTGTTTTCTTTGTGTTTTTTATGTTGATGTTGTTGTTCTTGGGTGATGTTGGGATCGTTTTCACTCATCGTGATGCCATGGGTGAGAGTGGAGTTGCCACGCCCACGCCTCGGGATTTTCTCAGCTGCCACCTTCAGATCTCATGGTCATTGAGTTGTGGAAGACACCAAACATGGTTAGTATACCCACACTTCACTGCTGCATCAGGGCTCAACGGTGTCCTTCATGTAAGGATTGGAGTGGAAGAACTTCTTTGCTAGAACTTCTTTGCAACCTTTCTCACTGAGTAGTAAGGCTTTCTGATAGATAAAAATATAACAGACAGAGATAAAAATACAACACCTTTGCCACCTTCAAAGGGACTTAAAAACTCACAGAAGATTGTAATTTAAAACATAGATAAATGATTCCATGCATTTTTGGCAGCCTCCTCTTAGGTTCATCTCATCTAACTTTTTGTTCTTTACCTATTTCCCCTAAAAATTAGACAGTTTCACTTGGCCCAACATGTGGGGTAAGCCTACATGACCAAAATAATTTGGTGAAAGAAAGAGCACAGGCAATCAGAACCTCTACATGTCCTTCAAATACCTACTTTCAAACAACTTATCTCCTGTTCAGTTCTTTGTAGAATGTGGATAAAAAGTAAAACCTGAGAGAAGGTGTTACCCTCTGCAGGTGCTCATGGCTAAGGGCAGGCAGAATTAGGAATTCTGGAATTTAAAGTCTCTCAATTACTAGCTGAGCTCAGGGAAACATACGTAATTTTCCTGAAATTTTTTTCCTTTGTGGCGAATAGCGATGTTTATAACAGTTTTTTCATGGCATTGTACTGGGTATAGGTGACAGTTTGTCATCTGTTTCACACTTTCCACATGGTGGTCTCTTTTATCTGTCTGACCTCAAGTGAAAGAGGAAAAAAGCACATACAACCAGGAGGCTTGGTAGGTATTTTCCATTTGCCCTTAAGTTATCAAGAGCGGGTTATATACCCTCCATTCTGACCCTCTGTCTTGCTACTAGCTCTCGAGGTTCCAGAGAAATGCAGAGTGAGGCACAGGCCAATACAAGCAAGGGTTTTGGTGCCACAATGGTTCAACACTTGACTGCCAACAGAAAAGTCAGGAGTTAGAACACACCAGTGGTTCCCTGGAAAAGAAGACCTGCCATTCTGCTCCTGTAAAAGCTTGGTGCTGCCAGAGGCTGCTGACTTGTTTCTGACCCCTCACAACAGAAGAAAATAAGGGTCTTGTGCCATCCTTTCAGTTGTTATGTTTATTTTTGAGCTCTTTGTTGTGGTTACTGTATCCATCTATTTTATTGAGAGCCTCCTCTTTTTCACTGACCCTGGACATCACCAAACAGGAAGTTGTATTGCATGGACCAATCTTTCATGATGGCATGTCCAAAGTATGAGAGATCAAGTCTCACCAGTCTCACTTTGGAGGAGTATTCTGACTGTACTCTTTCCAAAACAGTTTTGCTTGGTACCCCCTAAATTGGCCAGTTTTCAAAGCAACACAGCCTCAGAAACCCCATGGCGAAGTTGTGTACTGCTTTATAAGGTGGCTAGGAGTCCAGGTTGTCTTGAAGAAGAATAATGACAGCCAATGCCTTCTTCCCCTGCTAACCCTTCGTTTGGGGATACCAAGTGTATTCCAAACTGGAGAGCTAAACAGGAGTCCCACAAGGTCAGTTTTATTATTCTTAATTTGTGGGAGCTAATTGTGACCCTGACAATGTTTTTACACACTGGGGCAAGAATGGGAAGTAAGGGGAGACATGGGGCAGTGACAATTTTCTTTAGCTTAAGGATCTCTGAACGTCTGCAGTATTTCTCCTCCAGGCCCTCTGCTATGTCAGTTTACCTAGAACTTCCATAAGGAGACTATCTCTGCTTTCCATCATCCTTGCCTGATTTTAATGGAACAAGACCAACTCTTCCTTAAAAGGATGACTTGACATGTGTGTCATATTAGCTTCACTTCAAGAGTGGAGGGAACATGTCCTTGCCCTTTCTCAACTGGTGTTGGTTCAAAGATGACTTTTCTATAGTCTGCATGGATGTGTAGGCAGGGTGGTGGGGGTTGGGGGGTGGCAGCCTGTACAAGGTGGTGCTTCTCCACCTGCGGGGTTCATGCTCCATGCTTCTTTATAGGAGCTCTGTCCTCACCTCTCCTGGGACTTGTTCTGGCTTAGCTGTGATCACAGAGTCTGTGATACCAGCTTCCTTGAGCAATTCTGACATTACTGCATTAAAATCCTGCCACAAAAACAGGAGTGCCATGGTGAGCTGAATAGAAATGGCAGAAATTATATAAAAATTCATTCTAGTGGAACTAAAGGGAGGGGCAGGAACCAAAATCAGGACCTTGGTCTTGGTTTTCAGCCAACTAGAATGTAAAGTAGCAGAGAAACTTCAGTTCTAGACTTCCTATGCCTATTTATGGGATGGCATGTGAGGTTTCATTAGCATCTCTCTCAGCATTACATGACAACATACTTTTCTGCCTGACCATCCTTGTGTTTCTAAGGATGAAAATATTTGCATTTTATATTGATGAATCCCACCTACTACCATTAATTCCAACTCACAGTGACCTTTCAGGGCCCCTGTGGGACTGAAGAGAACTGCCCTTTTCTGTATCCCAGGCTCTGCACCTTAATGGGAGCAGAATGCCTCATCTTTCTCTAACAGAGTAGCTGGTGAATTTGAACGGCTGACCTAATAGGGACCCCTTCTGCTACTGGGGCTCCTTTCATTAATGAATACAGCATACTAAGCAATAGGGGTCATTATGATGAATATATTCAACACTCAAAGCATGTTAGAGATAGGTCAGAGTTTTCTGCAACACTACTTACTCTGCCCTCCAAGTGGGATTGCCAGTTGTAGATCAATCCACTTGCCATCCTGTCAAGTACAACTCACTGGACTTTATGTATGTCCGAGTGGAAGTGGGCTCCAGGCGGTTTTAGTAGCTGTTTTTTTTTTTTCAGAAATGGATCTTCATAGAATAGTGTATTCAATAAAGCAATAGAGGAATCTGATGCGAAGAAGGCTTGCTGACTTCAAGTATAGATGGAGGATAGATAGATAGATAGATAGATAGATAGATAGATAGATGATAGATACATTTAAAAATGGAATCATCAAGTGGGAAGAGGATGCTTTGAAAATGATGATGTCAGAATATGTGCAAATGTGCTTGACACCCTGGATAAATGTAAGGGTTATGATAAGAGATCTAAGATCCCTCCTCCCCATAAAATTATATTTTTAAATGGAACCACCAGAATGCATTTAGGTATTTTATGCAAGTATTATTATTTTAATTACTCTTCTAAAGTCTGGTTCTCAACCTTAAACAGTCTTCAGATGTCTGTCTTTAACATAAAGCCTCTGTTGATAACTTGTGGATTCTTTGCAGAAGAAATATAGACATAAATAACTGCGTGGCTATGAAAGCAAACAAAACTGTAGTTGGAAAGTAGACACGATCCCTTCAATAGCTTTATGTGAAAGCCTGCCCATCACAAAGATGAGCCAACAATGAACCAGCCTGTCCTTGTTCTTGTTTTAAAGTAAACAGACTTGTCGACTTTTCGTTGGCAACCGATGAACCATTCATGGAGCCATTTAAAGCATGAGCTTTGTATTGGTATTGAACCAACTGAATAAAATCTGTTTATAGCTATGTGTAACCTTCCAACATAAACATTGCATCTTAAGTAAATCATTTTATGTCCGTTGATGTCTAACATCACATGGGTCCTTTTCCTTTCCAATTTTGTCTGATCTGGTTTGATAAGTAGGCATCCATATCTCTGTAAAAGTGGTGCTCAAGGATCCCCTTTTACATTCCAGATTTGAACGAGCCGGATACTTTATTTGACAGTTGTGGTCTCTTCCTGTATTGTAAAAAGTGCTCACCTTTGGTGAACATTTTGGAAAGGTGTTGCAACTTCCTGTCCACAACTACATAGGCAAGTCAAAAATATTGTTCCTGGGGATCCAGTTCATGCATAAACAGGTGTGTCCCAATAAAAAAAAAAAGTTTCAACCTAACTTGTGTGAGCCAGGGATGATTTCAGACAAGTTCTCTCAGTAATGTACATGTCTCAGTCTTGGTAGTCTCTGGCTTCCCAAGCATCTGCTGGGCCAGTTAAATTCAAGGAATAGAGTCAGCTCAGAAGGTTATGGAGAACTGCTTTCCAGATTCCAATCAGTTTTCTCAAAGGGACTTTATTAGGAAGGTATTTCAAGACAATGAAATGTTGCCTTGGTGAGAAGTAGGTTAGAAGAGAGGCACTCAGAATTCCCCCACTATGACAATGCTCCTTCTTCCAAGATAGCAAGGGCTTTCACAGGACAGTTCCAGGAATAAATGTGACCTCATCCATTTTATCTTCAACCTGACTTTTCACCCACAGCCAATATGCCCCTTCTTCCTCGAGGCCCAGGGAAGGGGACAGGGGAAGACTTTGGGTTTAGGGAACTCTGGACTCAACATCTGGGGGATGCATTTCCTAATGGTGGGAACTCGGTCTCGTCACATCACTCCTCTGCACCTTAGGGTCCCAAAGGGTAAGGCACGCAACAGAGGTCTTCATTTCTATTTTGCCCCTGACACCATGTGCGTTCAATTGGGTTGCTGTTGGTTGTTGGCAACTGGGTTCTGCTCCTGTTGATCATAGGTCCAGCAGGAGAAATGTTCCCCACTCCTGCGTCACCTTCAGGATTGTCCGTACGTTTGAGTCCATGCTTGTTGCTGTTGGGTTAAGTCCTGTCAATGAGCAGACCTCTTGTTTGATTCTCTACTTTATCCAACATGACTGAGTCTGCCTTGGTCATCACCGTGCCAATCCATCTAGTGAAAGGTCTTTCCCCTCTCTGCTTCCCTTTTCCTTTCCTAAACATGCTGGACTTGTCTCTCTTTATACACTGAAGTACCTGAGATGAAGTCCCATCATTCTCACTTCTCAGAAACCTTCTAGCAAGACAAATCGGTTTGCTCTTTTGTCAGTCCACGCTACTACCTGTTCTCTCCCTCCTCACACCCTAGCTCAAATGCATCAGTATGGCATTGACGTGAATCTGAATGGATTCACCAGCAGCAAGCTTGAACTACGTTGAACAAGCTAGTTCTGCAGCAGATGTCCGTAGGCTGTTTGGCGTGTTACCTCTACTCTCGCTACCTGTTATTTGTTGAGGTATCATGTCTCCTTTCTTTTATGTCAACAAACATTAGGATAATCTTTTTCTGCATAAAAAAGTCATTAGAACATAAATTAGGGCTCAAATAAGTTATTTATTTTAAAGTTAATACATTTTCACAGGGATCATCTAAAATTGTTATGAACGTGGGGCCCAAGTTTAAATTTATATATGGCATAGAGGAGAGACAATATACACAATCTGATTGTCATCAGAGTGCCTTCTTTTCAGTTTAAGTGAACATTTCAGAAATGTCTATCTTCAGATAAAAAAATGAGGCTCCTTGTAACCTTTATTTCTTTTGCCTGCTCTATCCAACACAAGGGAAGGAGGTCACTCATTATTCTCTGTACAACTCTCTGGATATTAACAGTGCCTATTCCATAATCTGATTTTTTTGATATCATCTCTGGTGACTGTTAGCTCTTTCCTGGCCCTTTCCCATATGTATATGCTCATGAGAAATGCTTAATTAGGTTTTCCAGAAACAAGTTATTTTGTTTACTATAGTAAATTACTTTTTCATTCATCCAATAGGGAAGGGGGAACATTTCAAATTAGAGAACCTTGGGAAAAAAAAGAATCATGTCACAGTAGCCTCACACATTTCGGGAGAAATTGGGAGGGATAAAAATGTAAGGATAACAGTAATGTCCACTATATGGTTGTTAACTATTGACAAATGATGTCCCCATGCCTAGTGCAAAGAAGAGCTGACTGGTCAGGGGCCATCCCCACGATTTGGTACAAGTACACTATTGTAACCTGCAGGGTTTTTATTGGCTGATTTTTTTTTCTGAAAATGCTTTTCAGATCTTTAGTATTTGGAGTGCTGGAAGGTTTATTGAGAGTAGATAAATCTTGCCAGAGTGAGTATGAGGAAAGTCCTGGTAACCCTCCTCTGAATATTAGCAAGGATGTCCCCATGCATGCCTTGAGAGTGTTGTCTGACATGGTGCAGCAAGGTGGGTCCTATAGGCTAGAGGTGCCCAACATGCACAGTGAACAGGGAAGCAGCCCAGTAATCTTGAAGATGGTGCCTGGATGGGTGATATTTTCTTCTGTTGCACATGAACCGTGCTGACTCAGCAGTAACGGGCAGTGACAATTCTCTCCCAGAAGGCTACGTTCTTTCAGGACCCCAAAGAGAAAAGGAAATCATTTCCCCTGCAGGTTTGAGGGGTAGCTTTTCTGATGAGGAAACATTTCAACTACTTTTTTTTAAAGGGAAGGAGCAGTAGTGTTGAGTAAAGATGCGTGGACAGGACAGGTGGGGCTGGGAGGCAGGTTCATTCAAAAGTCAAGAGGAATAAAAGACTGGCTAGGTTACTTATGAATGACATGCCAGTAGCCTGTGTTTCCATCTCTCCAGGCTTCCTTTTCTGCTGTGTGAGGTGCTATCACTAGAGTTCGAGCATACAGGACAAAGTACAGCACCCCTGTAAGTTTCACACTATGTCTTTTTCTTTTTTAATCACTTTATCAAGGGCTCATACAACTCTTATCACAATTCATACATCCATCCATTGTATGTCAAGCACATTTGTACATTTGTTGCCCTCATCATTATGAAAACATTTACTTTCTATTTAAGTGCCTGATATCAGCTCCTCATTTCCCCCTCCCTCATGAATCCTTGATGATTTATAAATTATTATTACTTTGTCATATCTTACACCATCTAATTATGTCTTAATGGGAGCAGACAACCTCGTCTTTCTCCCAGGGAGTAGCTGGAGATGTTAAACTCATTGCCTTGGAAAATATAGTTTCCTTTATCCTTGCAAAGGAACCCGAGTGATGTACTGGGTTGTATGGAGTGATGTATGGTTGTATGGAGTGATGGATGGAGTGGGGCTTTGATTCACAAGGTCAGCAGTTTGAAGCATCCAGCCACGCAGTGGGAAAAGATGAGGCCCTCTGTTCTGGCAAAGAGTTTAAGTCCGGAAAACCAGCAGAGGCAATTCTTCTCTGTTTTAAAGGGTCCCAATGAATCAGAACGGACTCACAGGCAGTGAGTTATTCTCGCAAGCTTCCCTTCCCACACCTCTGCCTTTGCTGGGTGCAACTCTTCTGGCTTGCTCGATACTTAGATGCAGGTGTTTTCCACAGCAGTCTGTAATCAACTCGAGAGAACGGAGCCAAACTGAACTCACTGCCCTCGAGTGCATGCCGATTCATAACAACCCCGGAGGACAGGGTCGAACTGACTCTGTGAGTTCCCATGACTGGTACACCTTGTAGAAGGAGAAAGGCTGGTCTTTCTCCTGCAGAGCTGGCTGCTGGTATCAAACTGCTGAAGCTGCCTATTACAAAGGAATGCAGAGTGATCTGTCATCTCTCTTTTCTCAGGAAATGCGACTCTTCTGCTTTGCCCTAGAACACATTCCTTTGATCACTACCTGTGTGCCTACAGTCCTGCTTCTCTCAGGTGTGTGTGCGCGCACACGCACATGTGCGTACTGCCTTGAAAACACACTGCAGGGTCTTCCTCTGTGTAATGACCACATTTGGTAATTTGAGGTTTTGTCTTCTGATAGGAAAAAGCTCGTGATTTAACAACAACATACAATTCCTCAGAACCTCATCAAGCTGCCTGGTAGGATGTTAACTAAGTGTGCTTAGAAGTTTCCCAGATGGCCAAGATAAACATGGAGGCAAGAGGCTTGACTCACTTTCTTTTTCAGCACAAAATCCAAAACAAACAAACCCACTGCCCTAAAGTCGATTCCAGCTGACAGCCGCCCTCTGGGGCAGAGAAGAACAGCTCCTTGAGGTTTGCAGAGAGGAAGTTGTTCCTACAGCAGACGACTTCATCCCTCTCTGTCCCGCAGCTAATAGGTTGGAGCCTTCGATTTTGTAGTTAGTAGTTTCTGTGCCTCTTCTGTAGTGCCTCCAGGATTTGCTTTTCGATGTCATTCCATGAAACTCAACGCACTTTTCTATGATCATAAAGGAGACGGATTCCGTTCTTTGAACTCATCACAGATCTCCTCACCTCCTTGCTATTAAGTCAGTATGGATTCACAGGATTTCTGCGATTGGAATCTGTTTGCATCATTCTCCCCAAAAGTCACTGGCCTGTTTGGACCACCAACCTTCTAGTTCATACCCGAGTGCTTGATCACTGAATCGTTAGGATGCCTTCGTTTGGTAAATCGCATCAATTCATCAGAATTGTGATGCTTGATAGAGTTTTTGCAGGACTTATTGAATTGCAATGCCACCATGTTTATTCAGATGAGTATATTTTTGACTTATTTATGTGTTTCTATGTTAGTATGAAAATATATAATTTATATATATATGTATATAAACAAAAAATCTTCCAAGTAGCTCTATACATGTTCAATTCATACCACCTGCTTGTCAGTTTGTTGTATGTTTGATGTGATGCTGGAAGCATCAGAAGGCGCAGTTTTACTTGTGGAAAAGGAGACAGACTTGGAGCACTTGCTGATGAAGATCAAGGGGAGCAGTCTTCAGTTTGAATTTCAATTCAATGTAGAGTAGATCAAAATACTCCTGGAAGCAGCAGTCAAGAATCAAATGCTATTTTGCATTGGGTAATTCTGGGGCACGAGACCTACTCAAAGTGTTGAAAAGCAAGGATGTCATTTGAGGATGAAAATATGCCTGACCCAAGCCACAGTATTAGCAATTGCCTCCTATGTATGCAAAAGTTGAATGTTGGATATGGAATACCAAAGAATTAATGCATTTGAATCATGGTGCTGGAGAAGAATATTAGAAATATCATAAGCTGCTAAAAGAACAAACAAATCTGTCTTATAAGAAGTATAAGTAGGATGCTCCTTAGAGACTTCAGCTTATGTACTCTGGATTTGTTATCCCTAGAGATTAGTCCTTGGAAAAGGACATCATTTTTGGTAAAGGGAAGGAGCAGTGGAAAAGGAAAAGGTCCTCAACAAGATGAATTGACTTAGTGCCTGCATCAACGGACTCAGACATAAGAAGATTATGAGGGTGGTGCAGGATCAGCTGATGGTTCTTTCTGTTGGACATAGGGACACTATGAGTCTGAACTTTCTTCACAGCACCTAGTGACCACAAGAGCACAATCGGTGACAGCAACTCTATTCACCACCTTGTGCTACCTTCTCCACTTTCCTTGGCTAGAAGTTTCAGGATCACCCCAGACTCCACATGGCATAATAGATGCCCCTACCTTCCCCCTCCTCTGTGAGCCAGTGATAAACTCTCACCTTTTTCCCCAAAGCAGCCCTAGTGGCATGGTCCAGTGTTAGACTGTTACCTACAAGTTCAGTGGCTTAAGCCCTTCAACTGTTTCTATGGAGAAAGATGATGCTATCTGCTTCTATAAAGATGTGTAGCCCCACTCCATGATGCTGACCTGTCTGACATGAGTGCTAAAGACAGGAGTATCAAGCTCAGTTAAAACCAGGGCCATTTGGTGTAACAGGCAAGATTCTCGCAGACCACATCACTTGAACAAATTATGTTATATTTATATTTTGCAGTGATGATTCAGGAATATGGATAAGATAATTTAAAAACTATATAGTTGCTTTTATTTAAGGATTTGTTCCATTGAATGTATTGATAAAACTAAAATTATTCTTTTTATACCTTAAACTTGCCAGCACTTTCCTCCTACCAGTCTTTACTTACCTCTTATGTTGTGACCAGAAAATATAACAAAGTAACTAATAAAAAGCAAAAAATGTTGAACAGCTAACAAACATGATGCACAATCCTAATGGCTTTCCTCTAAAAATGTCAATAAGCACTCCTGCTAGGTAAGATTCATAACAGCTCAACCCAGAGTGCTCATTGTGACCTTTTCACTATTGGAATCTATTTACATTACCTGACACTGAGAGTGGCAGACATATCGCTTCCAAAAGTCACTGGAACTGGGTCAGCACATTTACCTACATCCATAAGTCCCCAGGAAAGGCACCCAGTCACATGTATACTTGTCTTCCACAGTTAAAGGTTTAATGAAGGGATTATGTGTACAGCATTGCCTCAATCTCCCCTAAGTACTGTTTCCTTCATAACAACTTTTTCTATTTTCCTTTTATTTCAGAGCATCACAGACCACAAAAAATTACCCCGGGAAGTCGCATGTGGCCTGTGAACTGCCAGTTTGACACCCCTGGCTAAAGACAAAGTGTGTGCATATGTAAATGTGGTGAAGAAAGTTGATGGTGCCCAGCTATCAAAAGTTAAAGCGCCTGGGGTTTTAAAGGCTTGAAGGTAAACAAGCAGAAACAACCAAGGCCTCATGGAAGAAGCATAGCAGCCTGTGTGACTACAAGGTGTTGAAGGGATCGGGTATTAGGCACCAAAGAACAAAATAACACATCATTTTGAATGATGGGGGAAAGTGAAGTGTGAATCCAAAGTCTATCTATAGGCAATTTGACATGCCCTTCCAGAAAGGTGATGGGGAGGAGATAAACTAGTCAGGGTGCAGTGTAGCAATGATGAAACATACAATTTTCTAGATTTTAATGCTTCTTCCCCCAACTCTCATGATTCCAATGATACCTTACAAATATGGCTAGACGAGAGGATGTACACTGGTACAGATAGGAACTGGAAACATGGGGAATCCAGGACAGGTGATCCCTTTAGGACCAGTGGTGACAGTGGCGATACTGGGAGGTTGGAGGGATCTACATATAACCCCCTGCCTGGAGAGGGAAAAGTGGGTGAGGGGAAACATCAGTCAATGTAATACATGGAAAATAATGATATATAAATTATCAAGGGGGAGTGAAGGAGGAGGAGGGAGGAATGGGAAAAAATGAGGAGCTGATACCAGGGACTCCAGTTGAAAGCAAATGTTTGGAGAATGATGATGGTAACAAATGTACAAGTGAGCTTGACACAATGGGTATATGTATGCATTATGATAAGAGTTTTATGAGCCCCCAATAAAATGAATTTTTAAAAAAGAGCTCATACCAAGGGCTCAAGTTGAAAGAAAATGTTTTGGAAATGACGATGGCAACATATGTACAAATGTGCTTGATACAAATGATGTATGGATCGTTCTAAGAGCTGTAAGAGCCCCCAATAAAATTATTTATTAAAATAAAAAAAGATTCATAGCCTCAAACACCAGACATGGAGTCACTGAGAGTTGGGACAGGCTGGATGGTGATAGGTTTTACAGATTTCATAGTTGAGATCATGCAAAAGTTGCCCTTTTGTGACCGCATTATTTTGTCAATCTACTGTTTGCAGGCGTCCTCTGTGTTACATCACGCATCACAGCACATTTCTCCAAGGTGGTGCACTTTTCTAATGGGCGCCTTGAGTACATTTTGTTTATCCTAACTTTTGTTGAGAGATACTGGGTTGTTTCCATTTGGGCTATTATGAATAATGCCGGGATGAGCCTTCATACACAAGCATCTAAGTTCCTGCTTTCAATCCTTTTGGCTCTCTACTTCAAAGTGGAATTGCTGAGTCACATAGTAATTCTATGTTTAGCTGTTGGAGGTGCCACCAAAGTATTTTCCACAGCAGCTGCACCATTTTTGTGTTTACCCCAGCAATGCATGTGGATTCCAATGTGTCCACATCCTCGCCACCACTTGTGGATTTCTGCTTTCATGGTAGGAGCCATCTTAGTGGGTGTGAAATGGCATTGTAAAATAAAAATGCATACCCCTAGATACATTTCCCTTGACAGTGGTTACTGCTGTTAAGCAAGTTTGTTCTTGCTAAATTTGCTTAGCAAACCAGACAGGTGTTCCGAATGTGATTCTATAAAATAGAAGAGCATAGTGCTTCCAGTGTCCACTAAATTAACTCTCTCTCTCTCTCTCTCTCCCTCTCTTTCTCTTGTACAACACTCACATACTTATTAGAGTCACCAAGCTAATTGATGGATATATAAGGGATATTTAAAAAGTGCTCTGATTGAATTTCTGCTTATCCCAGAAAGAAAAGAAATGTTTACACAGAATACCGTGTTCTAGGCATGTGGTAACACCCACTGTTGCCTCATGTTGTGGCTTGAACTTTTATAATATGGGTTGTAGATCCTAACAAAGAAGACAGTGCGCATGCTTAAGAATTAAGTTAGAACAAAGAGGAAGAGCATGAAATGTCATTCACGAAATGAACTGTCAGGTGGTGGGGATGGCTCTGGTGAATCTTTTATGTCCTCCCTCTGTCTTCTTTCTCACCCTTTCATCCTTTCTTCTCACAGTAACCTTTGACCCAAGGATGTGGGTTGAGGTAAAATATATTTAGTAGGCTTAATATCATTGTCTTTAGAATGAGACTTCTGCTCCATATAACATCATTGGTAAGGTTAGTAATTTCTAGCCTTCTGTCCAGACTTGAAAGTATTTTTAGTATCCATTGCTACTATTCCCTTGAATGGTTTTCATCTAGGCAAGGGTCCTCAAACTTTTTAAACAGGGGGCCAGTTCACTGTCCCTCAGGCCACTGGAGGGCCGGACTACAGTTAAAAGCAAACAAACAAGCAAACAAACTGTGGACAAATTCTCTGCAGGCTTGAGATGAGTCGGCTGCTAAGCAAAAAGGAAGCGGTGGCAAAAGCACTCTGCGGGCCGAATAAATGTCCTCAGTGGGCCGAATGTGACTCGTGGGCCGTAGCTTGAGAACCCCTAAAGAGATTTAACTGGAGAGGGTGTTGGCTTTTTTCCATGTATTCCAGGCAGTCTAAGTGTATCGGCTAGTACAGGTTCCTTTAATTGACTTGGTGATAATAGACGCCGGATACTCCCTCCCTCCAGCCAACTTTTTCTCCTGCGTAAAACTGAATATTAAAAACCTGTTATTATCCTTCTTCTCCTGATGAGAAATTCTGCAGACCACGGTTTCCAGCATTGGGGGTTAGACCTGGAAAGTGACGGGATGGTTACAAACCTAGATCAATGTCATCCATGTGTCTTCCACAATGTTCCTTGGTAGCATAAGGGTTATTCTTCAGTCGGTTGGCCACATGGTGAACAATTCCAAACTGCCATTCCCTCTGAGGGAGAAAGAGGACGCTTTCTATGCTAGGAAGAATTTGCAGTCTCAGAAACCCACAGGGATGGTTCTACCCAGTCCTAGAAAGCCACTGTGAGTCAACATCGACTCTATGACAGAGAGTTTGTTTGTACAAAACTGAGAAGTCTAAGTTCCTGTGTTCATATTTCTATATCCTGGTCCTATAACAGGACTCACTAAACAAGATAATCTGTTAAAATGAAAATCTGCTTAAATATATATATTTATATGTATATACATATATATGCATTTTATGCACATGCACTGCCTTTCCTTACTCCTCTGCTCCCAGTCCCTTCTGCTCATCAGGCATGTAGAAAACAGCCAGCGAACAGATCCCTTTTTCGTCCTGCCTCTAGTATGTTGAATGGAAGTTTGAACTGGAGCAGCAACCAGTAAGTGCCTGGTCTGACTGGGGAGGCACGGGCTCTGCTTCAAAAGCCTGTTTTCCCATCTTGACAAGGCAGAACATGTTCTCCAGCGATGGGGGTAGTCAGAGCTTTATCCCTGCTCAAGTCCGCACCTCCTCTGCTCATGTTTCCTTCCCAGGAGCAGTTGAGTCCACGTGTGACTGCCAAGCAGAATCCAGAAAGAGCCAAGGAGCCGGAGCCTGTCAGACCATCCTGTAGCCCACCACACATGCTGAAATCCCACAGGAAGCGAGGGAAAATCCGCGGGAGGATGGGCTCCAGCCAGGTGAGCAGCCGCATCCGTCGGAAGGCTCAAGCAACAGGAAAGGCGCCTTGGCATCACTCTGTACTTGGCAAGCTCGGGACATGACCTGAGCTTACACTAAATTACCTCACCGAAAATTATTTTGTGTCAGGCACTCTAAATGTAGGATGGCTCTTCTGAACATTTGGCTTATGGCAGATGAATGCATCAAAGGCTGGTAATTAATCTGCAAGTGTGACCCACAGAGTTGACACTTTCTTTTCAGGAAAAGGGTGAAATATCAACCCCTGTTTTATTTTTCCCTAGGGACCCTCTTGTGCCAATAGAAGAATTTTTAACATGAAAGTCTTCTTCTGATTAGAGAGAAAGAGAAAGAGAAAGAGGGAGAGAGAGAGATTGAGAGAGAGAGAGAGAGAGAGAGAGAGAGAGAGAGTTAGTTTTGCTCCAAGAGACTGGCAAATGCTGGTTTTCCTCTGAGTCAGTACAGACCTCCTGGCTGCCATTGCTGTGCCCAGATTTCACACTATCCTTCTAGATGAATTGAATTCGAATGTGGTATTTCTTGACATTTTAGTAATTACATCACTGCTTGGAGTCTTATGCGAAGTTCTGTGCCATAATAGGATTTACTAAGGTTCCACTGTGAATCTAAATTGGTTTTAAATTTCTGACCCTTAAACTTCCTTTCCGTTTATGTTAAATGTTATTACTATGATGAGAGAAGTTATTTTAATGATAGCAAATGTCATTTAGAAAGTCCCTTTTCTCAACGACTCAAAAAAAAAAAAACCAAAACCCAAACCAAAAAAAAAAAAAAAAAAACACCCACCATTGAATATTAAAATGGAAGAGTTCAATTCTGGGAAAACTCTTGGGTCATCTCTCTGAACTTGGTCACTACTGATATATTAAGCCAAATTAAGTTTTGCTGTGGGACCCTGATGTGTGAATTGTGGGTGTTTGGAAGCATTTCTTTCCTTTCTCCAGTAGATTATAATAGAAGTTACCCATCAGCCCTCAAAAACTCAAAATGTAGGCTTAAAAACTGCCCTCAGTTGAAACCACTATAGTGGAGGAGAGAGATTTAACTTCATAGTTACAGTGAAGTTAAAGGGAAGTTAGAATCTAGAAAGGACCCTGGTAACCTAGTTGGTTATGCCCTGGCCTCTTAGCTTCAAGATCAGCAGTTTGAAGCCACTAGCCACCCCAAGGGAAAGTGTGGAGACTTTCTGTTCCCATAATGATGTACAGCCTCTCCAAACCACCAGGGTAGTTCTGCTCTGCCCTGTAAAATCGCTATGAGTCACCCTCAACTGGATGGCAGAGAGTGAGTTGTTTCTCTGATAGACTAGGCAGCTGATGTTTCTGACCTGTATGTCATGGTCATAGTTAACATGAATCCTGATGATTGGGCTCTACCTGTTCATTATTCCCTAGAATCCAGTCTATAGAAATACCATTATAATTTCATCAGAACCCAGTCTTGATTTTGATGGAGCCCTGTTATCATCGTGGCTATATGTTGGGCTGCTAACCAAGGTCTGCAGTTCAAAACTTCGAACTGCCCCTCAGAAGCAAGACAGGCTTTCTACTCTAGCAAAGAGTTAGTCAGAAATCTACAGGGGCTGCCCCATGGAGTCCTGTGAGTCAGCATGCACTCAATGGTAGAGAGTTTAGGGAGGCATCTTGATACCGTGATGACAGCCTGGAGAACATTTTACAAAGAGCACATTGTGATCCTTGGGGGGTCCTGTGGACTTGTTGGTGGCTGTTGAGTTAACCTATGACTTCATGCAGTAACGCTAAAGGTCAACTCCATGACCTGGGCCCAGGGGCCTGGAGCCCACTGTAATTTCATTGGCTAGTTTTCAGAAGCCGATCATCAGGCCTTTTTGTTCCTACTCCCTCTCGATCTGGAAGCTCTGCTGAAACCTGTAACAACACATAAGCCCCAAGTGACAGATGGGATGGCAGTGGTGCTTTCACCCTGGCTGGGAATTGAACCCATGTCTCTGGCATGGGAGGCCAGAATCCTATTACAGAGCCATTTAATGTTCCCTTGAGAAAAATCTCTAGTACCGGTCTTTGAGTGTAGGGGTGACTGTGCGGGGAGAAAGAGTGGTTGGGGAACATAAAACTTTAATTACTGAATGCGTGAGTTGCATGAGGAATCACTTCTTCCCCTGGAACGTAATTCAGCAGCTTTATGAATGAGAGGCCAGGCGTGTGATTTAAAGACACATTTACTGAATCCCCCATCTTTGAAAGTATGGGACATGGTCCAGAATATTGCATCACCCCGGTGTGCAATAATAATTCAATCTTCTCTGTTCTTGCTTTCCTTCCACATTTACTTATACCTTTACAGTAGAATCTCTGATATCCGAGACAAAGAGATCCACCTTACCGTCATGATTTGGCATCAAATGAAATCCTGTTCTCTTCTCTTTTCTCTTGCTGTCGAAAGCGTCAGATGCTTCTGCAATCACCATACCTTTTCTGAACCACGTTACCCAGGGACTTAGTACTATGCCTCGGGCATGCTGGTTCTCTAAGGCCGTCTCTCTCTAGGGGCAGGTAATGAGCTCTGCAGCAAATGAAGGTGAACTGTAGACATGTGATTGCTATAATATAGCCAAGTATATGGAACAGATTGGGCTAAGCATTGAGCAGCTGGGCTGGCACGGTGAGTCTCGACTTCTCGCAGAAGAATTTCTGAAATGCAAGACATCAAGCTCACAGGGAAAACGTGGGACAGAAAAGGTGAAGGGGACATTGATTCTTCTAGTTGCTTCTCTCATTACTGACCCACCTTTTACACATTGTCACTTTGAGGATTTTGAGGAGAGTTTTGGAGTGTGTGTGCATGTGTGTGTGTGTGTGACAGAGCATGGGGTCATTGAACACAGCCAGTGCGGCAGCTTAGTGCTTGTGAGGTAATGGTATTGTTCATTTGTAGGTACTGAACATGCAATCAGAAATAATTCATTTTTCCCTTTCTTTTAATTGGTTCAAACATAGGTTTCTCTTCCATCCTTTAAAACCCTTTTTAGTTTTAAAGAGAAATTAAACTCTTGAAGTGTAGGGAAGGAAGTCAGAAATATTGTTACTAGGGTTCCAAAGCATGTATGTATGGTATTATCCCAAATGAAACATGCTTGACACTAGGTTTAGGTATATTTCCTATATATCTGTCTCCGTGAACACATGTCAAATTGGCATATTAATGAAACTGCACATTTCCTTTAAAAACCACCATTATTTTATTTAAAAAAACAATATAGACAATATTAACTTAAAAGTGAAACTATATGATACTACCTATTTATATAAAAATTATAATATTTGACATCATATAGACACCATTTGAGATATTCTTGGGTTCAGTGTATCCTAAGACTCTCTTGGGTGGATCAGTATGACAATCTTCACTGCATTGTCTTTACATTTGATATTTACTTTCTAAGACCTTTTTGACTATGATTATATTTATGACTGAAGTAATGCTTTCTTGAATGAAACTGATTCACTGGGCTTAACATTCAATTTACATTTGCATCAAATTGATGTGTAACCATAGGGATTGTTCTACCACACAGAGAATGTTGAGATTGGAAGGCTTCCAAGAAAATAAATTTCAACATCTTCATTTATTGTTAAATGGATAAATATCTGCCTCAATCGTCAGAGGTAAATGATAGTTTCTATAATTTTCGTCAAGGAATGAATGTGACATGTCCTATAAGCCACTGATTTCTGAGATCAGTGGACATGGACAGTAGTGGACACATACTCTCAGCAACCATCTTGTTCTGTGTTATTTGGAACAGGGAATCTCTCTGATCTTTTCAATTCAAGGCAGAGAGGTTAGCCCCAAATGGTGATGGTGACCTTTTTGACCTCCAGAAGATTATGGTGATAAATGACACATTTACTGGAAGGACATGGGATCATCACTGAGAGTCATAAAGAAAATGTGCTCAGAAAGTTGAGAAGAGCATTCATGAGAGCAAGTCCAGGAAAGCTGCCCTGAAGGCTGCTTCTGCTTATTCTTTAAGGGCCATGTATGCTGTCCTGTGAGAATTTCCCTAGGAAATGTTATGCTGCTCACCCATAGGCCTGATGTTTTCTTTTTGTTACTAGAACTAAAAAAAAAAAAGATAAATAAAACTATTGAGAAGGAATACCGCTTCAACACCTCTTCTTCCTTGAAGGAGACCAACACTGACATTTTGACAGGGTTGTCAACCAAGGAGTGCACAATTCATCTAGAAAGATGGGAACATGCCCTTCAGAAGCATATCCAATAAGATGGAGTATATGTTGTGAAACAGTTGTTTCAAATGTTATTATTTTTGTCTTACAAAGTTTTCCATGATTTTTGTAGGGATGACTTTTGACTCAGTTGAAACTTCTGGATTCTAGTAGGGTTCCTGGTAGGTACAGGAATGGAAGCCCCCAGGGCAGGTATCATCAACATGGGCAGGGAGGCCCATGGAGCCTTGTCCAGACATTGAGCACGATATTGTGTTACCCATTCAAGGACTTGGTATAAGTTTTCTAAGGACCAGATGCTTTCTTTGGAGTGTGTGAGTCTTTCTGAAAGTTGTCAACACAGTGCTTGAGATACAAATCTGATTACTAAACTGTAAGGCCTCGTGATAAATATGTGCTGAGCCTGAGGAATAAATACGCCATGCTTCTCACGTGAAGCAGGGAGTGTAGTCTACAGTTCATGACGGTCCTGACCTCACATACTTCACAGATACCCCATATTCTGGGGTTTTGTCTGAGCAGAACAAACTCAAAAGACAACAGACCTAACCTTGGGGTCAGAAACCAGCTATGAATCTGAGCTCCACCACTGACCTTGCCAGTGTGGGTAAATGATCCACCATGACCAGGGTCAGAAATATGTTAGTCCTCAACATGATTTCTTTGCTCTTTGACACTTGAGAAAGGGCTTGTGCCACTCATTTGCACAAGGCAGTGCATCCTTGATTTCTTGGCTGCTGCTTTCCTAAGTGTTGACTATAAATCCAAAGTAACATGAAATTCCCGACGAATTCAATCTCTTCTCCATGTATCATCTTCTTGCTGATTGATCTGGTTGTGAGAATGCTGGTTTCCTTGATATTGACTTGTAATCCAGTGGGGGTTGATACATGGCAATGCAAACATACAAAAGTGGATGGATACAAAATGTTGGACTTTACAATGCCATTATGAGGGAAATTATCATTGTTACACTGCGTGGTAAAAGATGCTACCCATTAAAGGTGATGCAACCATTCCTTAACGTAATGTTTTAGTTTTATAATGATTGAGCGTGTTACAACTTAGTTTGCGAAGGAGTTGATCAGATATCATTTTGCAGATGGAGAAAAGGCAGCAGACGTTAAATAGATAGGCTGGTGTTTTTTTGCAACTTGTTCAACATCCCAAGTGTGAGAGACATGGGCATGCGTGTAGCAGCTTTTATTTTGTTGTCACACAGTGCAGTTCTCCATGCATCCCATTCTAGGGGGAAGCAATATCTCACACTTGCTCGCTTTTTTTGATTGTGTATTTGTGAAGATTTACATGGATATCAGTTCTCCATTCAACAACTCACCCCCGTTTGATTGCCATCTGCCCAGTGCAAGAACCCTCATCGTACCAGGATAGAACAATTCTTACAAGAACTGTCCAATGTCTTTAATATTTTATTACCAGCTGGTCACTACGTTCTACAGACTTTCATGAGTGCACACAGAAAATGATAATTATATGATGACTACTGCCTGGTAAGTTAGAGCTGTTAAATGACTGAAGTTCATCGATGGGGAACTGTCAGTAAATATGACCTTTAGCATTCACGGCAGAGCTAGGTCTGGCAGGGTGTGCAAGGAGATCTTGCGAATACATAACTTTTTTTGGAGGGGGGCATCGCTGCCCTCTGGTGGTCATGGAAGCTACCCAGCGCTGCTTCTGAGAGCCACCGCTGGATTTGAACCGCCAAGACCACGGGCCGCAGTCCTGCACTCAACCACTTATGTATGCCACTAGAGCTCAGCCCTGCGAACACATAACATTTTAACATATTTCATTTTATAAATTTTATTATCAACTCAGATATTTTGTAACTTAGGGGAAAAACATAACAGTTAAACAAGAGAGAAACTCTACCATGTAGGTACATAGTGTTTTGTTTGTTTGTTTCAGAAACCAGGGGTTTACTGTATCTCATTATTTGTAGCAATCATCTGAGGGGAAGATTATATTCTCCCTTCACAATTGGTCATGGTATTTGCAGTTGCCTCATATGCACATGGAAGGAAGATTGCTGAGGACCACGGTGCTGACAAAGAAGACAGAAAGTACCAGAAAACCAAGCAAGTGTGCTTTGGAAGAAGGACAGCCAGAGTGCTCCATACATGCAAGGGTGTCAAGACCTCATCTCGGACACGTGATCAAGGAAGATCAGTCCCTGGTAAAAGACATCATGCTCTGCTAAGTAAAGGCTCAGCAAAAAAGAAGAAGAGCTTCCAGAAGATTGCATGACACAGTGGGTGCAGCAATGAGCTCAAAGCTATCCATAATTGTTGGGATGGGGCAGGACGGGACTCTGTGTCCCATAGGGTCATGATGTGTCCGAAACAACTCAGTAACACCCAGCAACAGTAACATGCCCCGCTGGCAAATTATTACAAACTCTTCAGATTCACAGTGACCTCCTCACTATATTAGATAAACACTTCTATTACTCAGGACAATTGGAGAAATTTTGTGCCTGGGTCTGCGAATTTTTGTTTTATTTGGCAAAATGAGATACATAATGTCTCCAAGGGAGCACTCCAGTTGAAAATGATCTCTTTGGCATGGCATTATTTGACAAGAGATAATGTTATTCTTCAGTGCATATTGGATAGACAGTTGATTTTCTTTTGATGGGATCATGTCTTTGTAACTCTGGATCTAAATTGTTAATGTTTCTGTTTACAACTTGACCCAATTATATCCAATAACAGGGTGAAGGTAACCCTGACAAACATCAGAGTTTTCTGAAAGGAGAGGTAACAGAACACGAGACAAACTAATATCTCTTCCTCATGGGGGGAGAATTAAATGTACTTGCTATGAAGCTTGGAATGCCGGTTTGAAATCTGAAGCTGATCCAGAATGTGTGCAGATAGAATTTGTTTTTTAGTTTCCAAGGAGTTTTCCCCTTACATTATTCTACTCCACTGGCATCATTTAATGCCTGACCTTTGGCATCTGTCAGGAGGGGCCAGTCTATGTTTTGGCAGTTACACCAGGCAAGGGCAATGGCTTCCTGGTTATTGCATACATGACTAAGAAACACAGGTCTTTCCGCCTATTTTTCTACTTCCTGTAAAGATAGGTTTCCTTTAGATGTGGGTATTGCTCTTAATTGCATAGGCCTGTCTCAAAATGGCACAGGATAAGAGTGTAGTTTTTCTTCTTCTACGTAAGGAAGGTAACTGGGAAATGCCTGCCTGCTCTGTTGAAATGCTTCTGTGGCTAGAGAAGGTTAAAGCAGCTCTAGGACCCACTGGGGGTAGAGTATTAAAAGGAAAAGTGATTTGGGATTCTCTCCTTTTAAGGGCTTAAAAATGAAACCAGGCATTTTTATATCCCCAATTATGTCTCCAGCTGTTGCCTTCAATCTTCTTTCGATTGTAAGCACCATCAGAAGAGGAGAAGGCCCTGGAAAGAAGTTGTGGGAAGAGAAAGAGAGCATTATTTTTAGAACCCCATTTAGAGAGAGGTCTAAAAAAAAGGCTTATGCCCTCCAAAGCTTTTAGTGCATGCCCTGGTTTCTAAGTATCCAATTTGGGCTGTTGCTTCAAAATAGGATGTGTTCTTTGAAGTGGGACCAACTTCCAGGTCTGGTTCTATGGATCTGATCCCGGAATTCTTCCTTCACTGGCTCTGGATCCTGCTGACTTCAGCCAAAGTCTTCCATGAGGAAAGAGGACAGGGGCTGGCTGTGAGGAAAAGATGGAGGAAATCTGATTCCCTGCACTTTACTTTCTGTAAAGCTCCAAATCACACAATGTATTGTGGCAATGGAGAATCTAAAGAAATGTTGAGTCAAGTGAAACAGTCTTTCAACTGGACCACGATGACAGGTTCATAGTGTTCAACCTGAGACCATGATCAGAGTAGTGTTTCTGGTAGAACATCTCCAGGTGCCCAAGCAAGCATGTCATTGTTATCCTTGTTAGGTGCTTCTGCCTTCTGGTGACCCCATCTACAACAGAGAAAGTGACCTCCCAGTCTAGCAGCACCCTCACAATTGATCTGGTTCAGCTCCTTGTGGCTATGATGGCAATCCATCTTCTTGAGGGCCTTGCTCTTTTTGATTGCCCAGTCCTCTTTATCAAGCATGATACCCTTCTCCAGGGACTGGTCTCTCCTGGTAAAATGTCCCAAGGATGTATGGTGAGATCTTGCCATGGAGATCAGTCAGAACTTCTTTAAGAGACGTGTTTGTTCCTCTGGAAGTCGGAGATACTTGCACTCTTCTTCATCAACACTGTAGTTCAAAGATATCTATTTCTTTCCCCCATTCTTCACATGCATATGAGGCAAGTGAAAATACTGTGGCTTGGGTCAGACACACCTTTGTCTGAAATTCTTGCTTTTCAATATTTTAGAATCCGATGGCATATATATACCCAATGCAATGCATGCTTCGGTCTCTTGACTGCTGCTTTTGTGAACACTAATGGTGGAACAATACCAGACGAAATACCTGACAACTTCAGTCTTCCCCCCGACCCCATGTATTATGGTGTTACCTATGAATGCGTTTGTGTGGACTTTTGCTTTTTTATACTAAATTGCAATGCATACAGAAGGCTGCAATCCTTGATCTTCATCAGTAAGTGCTTCAAATACTCCTTTCAGCAAGCAAAGTTGTGTAACAGGCATACCAAAGGTTGTTAATAAGCCTCCCTGCCACCAATCCTGCTGCAGTATTCTTCTTCATCTAATCCAGTTTCTCTGATGTTTTGCTCAGCATATGGAGTGATTCCGTATAGTAAGATGATGCAACCTTGAGGCGCAATTTTCTGATTTTAAATAATACAGGACTCCCTGTTCTGTCCAAAGGAGTGCCTTTTAGTCCATGTGCAGATGCTCACAGGTGTACAAATAAATGGGCTCAAGGATTACCGTTCTTTTCAAGACCGTCCACAGTTCACTATTTTCTGGACAGTAGAAGGCCTTTGCATCATCAATGAAACACAAGCAAATATCTTTCTGATGACCATTGTTTTCAGTCTCTGACACCAGCAATTATCATCGCTTGTTCCACGACCTCTTTTGTATTCAGCCTGGGCCTCTGGCAGCTCCCTGTCAAAGTATCAAAATTTTTAAATGACCTTTAGCAAACTTTCTTTGCCTTTGACATCTGCCATTGACATATTTCTATCATTTTTGCATCCTGTTGTGCCACTTTTCTTTCTAATGGGCACCAATATGGAAATCTTCCACTCAGTTGGTCAAGTGGTTGTGTCCCAAGTTTTCTGGCATGGACCAGTGAGTTCTTCCAGTGTTTCTTTACCGCGTTGAAACATATCAGTTGGCATTCCATCAAGTCACAGAACCTTACTTTTGACGAATGGTCTCAGTGTAGCCTGAACTTCCTCAAGCACCACTGGTTCTTGCCTATGTGCTAACTCCTCCAATGGTACAAGGTCAAGTAGTGCTTTGTGTTGCAATGGCTTTATGTATTCTCCCACTTTCTTTTGTTGCTCCTTACATAGTTCATTATGCTTCCCATGAAACAAAGGAATGAACTCACTGTGGCTGAGTCCATGATGATTTACAGTGGTCTGATAACACAGGATAGAACTGTCCCTGTCAGTTTCCTAGACTGTAACTCACGATGGGAGTAGAAGGTAGCCCCCTCACCCCACTCCACTCTTCATGTGCCCCTGCCCCCATACCCCCCTCCAAAATCTCATTTTCTCTGTGGGGTGGCTGCTGGTTTGGTACTATTGAACTTGCAAATCACAACCCAGCTTATAACTACTACTCAACCAGGGCCCATTGAATCTCTCAGTTTTGCAACCCAAGTCTTGAATTTTGTCTTGAGTCATTTCAGTTGAAGACAGGCTAAATGTGTTTTTCCTATTTCTAATTCCAGGTCCTTGTACATTTTATGATAATATTTTATGTTGTCTTCTTCAGAAGCCCTTTGAAATATTCTGTTTATCTCTCTGGCTTCATCATTTCTTCCATTGCCTTAGCTATTCGATGATCACCAGCAAGTTTCAGAGTCTCTTCAACATTCACTTTGACATTTTCTTTCTTCTCAGCATTTTTAATGACCTTTTGCTTCCTTCATGAATGATGTTCTTAATGTCACCCCACAGGTTAACAGATCTTCTTTCATTTTAATTTAATGCATTAAACCTGTTCTTGAATTGATCTCAGATTTTGGGGTGGGATGTACACAATATTGTATTTTGGCTCCTTTAAATTTGCTTTCACTTTCTTCATCTCCAACTGATATTTACAGATGAAAAATTAATGGTCTCTTCCACAGTCACTGCCTTGCCTGGTTATAGCTGCTTACACTCACCTTCCCCATTGCCTCTTGTCACAGATGTAGTCAGATTTCTTTCCATGCCGTCTGGATAAGCTTACATATAGAATGTGTTGTCTTGTATTGTTGGAAAATGGTGTTCGTGATGAAGACGTCATTGACCTTGCAAAATTCTACCTCCAGCTTTGCTTCTATCACCAAGACCATGTTTTCCAGCTTCTGTTCTTTTTTCTTTGCTTCCAATTTTTGTATTCCAATTGCTAGTGAGTGTCAATGCATCTTCTTTGCATGTTTGATCGATTTCAAACTGAAGAGTTTGGTAGAACTCTTCAATTTCTTCCTTGCTAGCTTTAGTGCTTGTTGCATAAATTTGAAAAGTAGCTGTATTGATTGGATTTCCCTGTATGTGTATAGACATTATCCTTTTGTAATATTGGACTTCAAAGTAGACCTTAAAATATCTATTTTGAAATATCTATTTTGAGAATGAATCTAATATCATTTCTTTGATTGTGCTGTTCCCTATGTAGTAAATTATATGATTTTCTGATTCATAAAGGTCAATGGAGGTCCATTTCTGCTCACTAAACCTAGGATATCAATCTTGATACAATTCATTTTGAATGACTTTCAATTTTCCTAGCTTCATACTTTGTGTATTCTAAGTTCTAATTATTAATTGATGCTTGCAGCTGTTTCTTCCCATTTTGAGTCATGTCCCAGTAGCAGATGAAGCTTCTGAAGGCTTTGCTCCATCCATAACCTTCTGATCAACTCTAATATAAGAAGACTATATTGAGATCATATTTCACATGCCTTCCAACCCGAGCGGCTCATCTTCTGTCACCATCTCTGCTGCTTCTGCTCACTGCGCACTCAGCACTGACAACGTGCCAATGCTATCCATAGGATTTCCTGTGGCTAATTCCTCTGAGTTGGACAGCCTAGTCCTTCTTTGTGGTCTGTTGTTGGTGTGGAAGCTCTGCTGAAACCTATTCACTTTGGGTGACCGACCTCCTTGGCATTTGAAACAGCAGTAACATAGCTTCTGGAACCACAGCAACACACAAGCCAGCACAATGCAGCAAACTGATAGGTTCGTGGTAGGAGTAAGTATATGGAGTGACTCAAAGGACCATACCTGTTTTGGCATATGAGGTGTGAAATGCTTGCATATAATTTGCTAGAAAATATGGGTATTTTCTCTTTTGATTTTCCTTGTCATCTGTTTTTTCCTAAAAATGGCAATTATTGCCTTGAACAGCCCCACGAGGAGAGACATGGAGACTAATGGGAGCAGGCCATGAGCTGTGCCTCCAGTGTGTGGAACTGTATTAGAGCATTTATCTGCGGGGACGTGAGTGGCTGCCTTATTTTGCTGAAAGTGTTCCTGAGGGCTCAAAAGGGGTCTTTTCCTTGGCTGCTTGAGAAATCTCTTGAAACTAAGAAATGGATTTAGAAAAGATGAAAAACCCTTCCACATGATTTACAGATTTGCAACAACCTGTCTGTTCCTTCGTTAGCGTACACTGGAACTTGTTGAAAGTTGTGAAATTCACCCAATGTTCTTTCCTTCCTTTTCTGGGTCACTATGATTTCATGGTGACTGTAATAGTTTGGGCAAGAAACAAGTTTCCATAGTCAGGAAAAATTAAAATCTCTCAGAAAGCCTGAAATTAGTGGAATCTGTGGTCTACTGATGTTTAGTGTGTGTGTGTTGTGTGTGTGTGTGTGTGAGAGAGAGAGAAGGGAGAGAGAGAGAGAGAGAGAGAGAGAGAGAGTAAGAGAGAGAGACTTTGGCAGAAAGATCGACTCACAGGGGTTTGTTCAAGGTGAAAGAGACAGATGCTTCCTTCGTTGGCTTGCTTCCTGGTCTTCAAAGGTCCTTTTGCGTTGTTGTTTTATTTTAAGGTCCAGCTCCTTTTCAGTCTGTTCGTGTGGGCACGGGGAGTCAGCAGAGGCGTGTGCCTGCCTCAATAACTGGCTATTCTTTGGGTACTAGCAAGTGGAAGTGCGAAGCACCACAAACTGCTTTGAGCGGAGCCCACTTCCCTTCACGCACAGAGAGCACGAAGCAGTTACACCAACATCAATCAAGGAAAACCCACAGGCTGAACTCACACCGTTGAAGCAGGTGCGCGAGCGAGCAGTCTCGGGCAGCCTGGTGCGATTGAGGTGCACCGTGGAGCTGCACCCGCAGATGTCAGTTGCGATGCCTTCGCTCCTATGCCCGGGTCTCTTGGAGCCAAGATGAGTCTGACTCGCCCGTGAGAAAGGGCAAGTTCAGCTCATGGCACGAAGGGTGCAAATGGACCACCCATTCCTGAATTGGTCCCACTTTCCCTTCCTTCTTTCATTTGCTGATGGCCAGCAGAAGAGTCAGAAAGGAACAGTGTTTAATCTTCTTCCTGTGGTGTTCGGCAGGGAGAAGAATCCTTAGAATACGCATGCAACCAGCCTGTGTCATAAGAATGAGGTATCACGAATAGAAGAACTAGAAATTATATCATTATAAATGGGGGGGGGTACAGTTTGGGGACCCAAAATCAATCGCTAGGTAAATCAACATCCCCTTAGAGAAGGGTTATGGGGAGGATACACGTCAGTCAGGGTACAGTGTAGCAACAATGAAATATGCAACATTCCTCTAGTTCTTAAATGGTTCTCCCCCCACCCAACACCATCATGATCTCAATTCTATCTTACAAATCTGGATACACCAGAGGATATGCACTGGTACAGGTAGGAACCAGAAATATGGGGAATCCAGAACAGATGATCCCTCTAGGACTAGTGGTGAGAGTGGATATGGGGAGGGTGGAGTAGAAAGGGGAAACCGATTACAAGGATCTACATGTGGCCCCCTCCCTGGGGTATGGACAACAGGGAAGTGGGTGAATATAGACATCGGGCAGTGTAGGATATGACAAAATAATAATATTTTATAAGTTATTGAGGGTTCAGGGGAGAGCGGGGAGAGAGGGAGAATATGAGGAGCTTTAGTGGAAATACCAGGGGCTTTTGTGGAAAATAAATGTTTAGAGGCTGATGAGGGCAACAGATATACAAATGTGATTTGCATACACTGTATCTATGTATGTATTGTGATGGGATTTGTATGAGTCCCCAATAAAATGATTTAAAAAATAGAATATACCTTCAAAATAGTAAACAGGAAAACACTAGTTTTAGCTGATTTGCTCACAAGTAAGAAGGGAAATGTAAGGTCTAGAAGTTGTATGTGTGTGTGTGCATGTGCATGCACACACCTCAATATACCAGCACATATGTCCAGTGATACACACACATGTATGTAACCATATATTACTGAGCTAAAAAAAATTATTGGGGGTTATGAAATAAAGGTAAGAGTTCATCGAGCAGACACCTTTTGAATTTGCACACAGACAGAATGTTCCCCCAAACCAAACTAAACCCACAGTTGAGGGATCGGAGCCGTCTCTCTCACAGCCACCCAAGAAAGTTCTCCTTCCCGAGAGCAATGATTAACCCCGTTGTTAGTGAGCCATCTCTGCACCACCAGGACTCAGAAGGGAGCTGAGGTCAAGGAGTTCAAGAAGGAAGGGAATGTTTAGAAACTGACTGCGGTAGCACTTGTTCAATACTGCTTGATGGGATTGAACTGTGGAACGATATGATGTCTGTGTTAACTCCCAATAAAATGATTTGGGGGAAGAGAGCAGAAAAAAACAGAAGAACTCATGGGGATGTGGGGGTGGGGAAGGACTGTCCGCCTTGTGTTTAAGCACCCTTCCATACATTGTATTGTTGTCAGGTGTCATCAGGTCGGTTCCCAGTCACAGCAGCCAGAGCTCTGTACAATAGCAGGAAACGCTGCCTGGTCCTTTGCCATCCTGACAAATGTTCTTATGTTTGAGCCCCTTTTTGCAGCCCCTGTGCCAATCCATCTCGTTGAGGCCCTTCCAGTGTACTTAACCAGTCCAGGGGATGTCTCTTCTGACAACAGGTCCAAAGTACAGGAGAGGAAGCTTTGCCATGCCTGCCTCTAAGGTGCATCCTGGTTGTATTTCTTTCAAGACAGATTTGTTCATTCTTTTGGCAGCCCATGGTGCTTTCAGTGTTCTTTGCCAGCACTATGATGCCAATGCATGGATACTTCTTCATTTTTCTTTATTTCATATCCAATTTCTGCATGGATACGGGACAATTGAAAATATGGTGACTGGATCGATGCACCTCAGTCCTCAAGATAACCTCCTTGTTTTTAAAGGGCATGGAGAGGGTTTGAGCTGTACCTTTCCCCCAAAGCAATTGGACTTTAGAAAATTTCCAGTAAACTTTTGATTATCTTCCAGAAAGAAAGAAAAGGCTAGAAACACTCAACAAAGCATCTTTTGTGGACACTGTCTTTAAACATTTTTAGCTCCTAAAGTTACAAGTCAAACCAAATTCACTGCCATTGAGTTGATGCTGAGGCCTAACAACCTCATACGACAGGGTCCAACTGCTCCTGTAAGTCTCCTAGACTGCAGCTCTTTAAGGGAGTAGGCAGCCCATCTTTCTCCTGAGGAGGAGTGGCTAGTGGTCATGAACTGTGGACCTTGCATTTAGCAGCGAGAAAGCAAAGTACATGCTATTTATGGATCTTAATTTTCAAAATATTATTCATTCAAATATTTTTCCAGCAATGGACATTGAAACCAAACCTTTTCTTAAACCATGAAATTGGCCAAGGTGAATAAAGGTTATAAACAATGAACGGTGATAAACCCTAGTGTTGCTAGGTCCATGGGAAAAGTCATGTTTGAGGATTTGTATATAAGTCCTGGTTACATGTTAGACTGTAATCACAAGGTCAAAAGTTCAAAAGCACCATCACTCAGTGGGAAGATGAGGCTTTCTGCTCTCATTAAGATTTTCAGGCTCAGACTTGATAGCAGTGAGTGAGTGTGTGTGTGTGTGTGTGTGTGCATGAATGAGCCAAGCCAGTATCATAGTTGTTGGTATTGTGTCAAGTTCTAGCTGTTGTGTTGTACCTTGTGCCTTGAAACCTACATGACTCACCTCTCAGCACTACATCAGACAACCACAATACTCTATTGTGATTCCTAAGATTTCCACTGCTAGTTCATAGAAGTAGATTGCCAGATTTCTTTTCCTAGTTTGTTTCTGTTTAGAAGTGCCGCTGAAACTTGTCCACCCATTGACGGCACTGATGTCATTAGAAATGACGGGACTATGGGCCTCACAAGCAATAGTGCCGTGTCACAGAACACAGCAAACTGATAGGTGGGAGATAGAGACATGGAAATAAATAGCATTGTGAACCTCCAGTCATAAAAGTTATGTCAACATATTTGTGAAGACCAATAAGAGAAAGGATCTCTAAAATCCTTTAAAAGGTGCCAACATGGAAATAAATGGCTTCATGAACTTCTAGCCATAAAAGTTATGTGAACATATTTGTGAAGAACAATAAGAGAAAGGATTTTTAAAATTTCAAAACAATCATTTAGCACATGTCACATTATTGGTGAATGGAGTCATTCAGCATGCACATGCATTTTTCCTATGTATCAAACATCAGGTTTCTAATGCTGTATGTATTTTTTGTCTGTTTGTTTTTGGTTGGCATAGCTATAGCATAGATTTTCCTTTTTTTTCTTACCAGGATGGTGGAGGGAAGTTGTAGTGAAAGGGCAAACCAATTACAAGGATCTACATATAACCTCCTCCCTGGGGTACGACAACAAAGAAGTGGGTGAAGGGAGACATCAGACAGTATACTGTATGACAAAAATAGTTTATCAATTATCAAGGTTTTATGAGGGAGGGATATTGGGGAGAGAGGATCAATATGAGGAACTAATACCAAGGGCTGGAAGTAGAAAGAAAATTTTTTGAGAATGACCATGGCAAAAAACGTACAAATGTGTTTTGCATGGAATGGATGGATGTATGGATTGTGATAAGAGTTGTATGAGTCCCCAATAAAATGATTTTTTTTAAAGGCTGTACTTCTTAATGGAGCCAAAAGTCTCATTTTTTCCCCCCAGGTGGAGACCAGTAGTTTCAAACTGCTGACCTGGGTGTTGGCAGCCTAACTCACAGCCTGCTTGGTCATGGGGACTCCTTGTGCTCTCACTGAAGACGTGATCCTAAAGCTGAGAGGGGACTGCTCTAACATGGATATGTCAGAATTCAGATTGATCAGAGATACTGTCTTGCACTATGAGAAAACCCAATCCTGTCACGTCAATTCCAACTCATATCAGCTTCCGCAGCAGCAATCTTTCTGAAACTGTAGATCTTTGCAGCAACAGAGAGCTTCATTTTTTCCCTGTGGAGCAGTTGGTGGGTTTTAAACCGCCGACTCTGCAGCCAGCAGCCCAGTGTTGATGACGCGGTGACACGGACCGTCTTTGGTATCATGCAGGTGTTTGATCTGCTATCCCGCCTGGTACTGTGGAACATCTACCATGTAGACAGAATTCAGACCACTTCAGTCATCTGCAAGACCAGCAGCAGCTTGGAAAGCTATTTGAAACCATCAGAGGAAGCATGGCAGGGCACTGAAAAAGCCTCTTAGCAAGTTCTGTGAAAAAGCTTACCTTACCTCATTCTATGGTCTGTGCACTTGGAAGTCCAGTTTCTGTGCAATGTCCCGTGCAGGTCCTGCTGGGTGTTGGGGCAGGATTTGAGGGGACAGAGGTGAGTGTGGTGAGTGCCGTGCACCCCACTGAGGAGGCTGAAACTGAGATGTCCATCTGGGTGAGGGATGTCTGCTCAGGATCCAGGGTGAGTTAGAGATGCTCATCCAGACATTCAAATATTCCCTCGAGACCTGAAACCTCTACCCCAAAGACAGCCTTCTCCTGATGTCCAGGCTCTGTCTGACACCTGTGACCGCAAACTTAACCTCTTACGTAACCTCTCCCGTCATGCCTGCTTCTCATGGGGTCACTGATGTGTTCTGTTTCAACTCAAAGAGCCCCCATGTGTAAAGTGACCAGATTTTAAGTGGGACACCATTGACTGGGGGTGGGGTGGGGGGTTCTTAATTAAAATTTGGTCTGTATGGAGTAACAAAAATTTTCATAGAATGCAAAAATAGTGTTGTAATATATTTATTTTAATTTAAAAGCACTGTGGGACATTGTTACACTATTAAAAAGTGAGACGTCTGGTCACTTTACCCATGTGGCCACATAGAACTGCCCCTGCAGTGTGCTCGGCTCTATTCTTTTCAGGGGCCCACAGACAGGGATTTGTCCTGCGGAGCCATCGCTTGAGTTCTCTTGGGCAACCAACCTTCCCATCAGCCACTGCTCACCTCACCTCTGAGCTGCACGCGCCCAGCTGGTATGCAGTCAGAAGTGACATTGTCTGACCCACCCAGGGCTCCCCAGTGAAATGATTTTATCATGGCTCTGGTGGTAAAAATAGCAAGGATTCTTGAGAGGCAGTTTGTGTTGGCTTAGTGCCACTTTGCCCAGTTGTCCTTGGTGTGTGTGTGTGTGTGTGTGTGTGTGTGGCAATGAGCATGGCTTCTTGAGTTGGGTTCTGCGGCGGGTGACAGGAAGACATTTCATTTTGCACCGAGCCCTGCCTCCTTTGTCCAAGGAATGGGGAGAGTTTGCCCTATCTTTTGGCTGTTTTGCTGTTATTGTGGGAACATTTATCATGTTCACTTCCCTCTTTTTTTCTCTGCCTACTTTCATGTTATAAACCAGATAGAGTGCCATTAACCAATGGCCTTAGGATAGTTTGAAGGGCAGGGGGTTGGGGGGTGAGGGTAAGGGGGCAGAGGAGACTTTTTTTTTTTGCTGCTCCTGAGACAAACCCAGAGTGAAGAAATCAATAATTCAAGAAAGTGTTTTCTTTTCTGAGTGAGAAAGAGAGAGGGAGACACGTCACCAGAACGCGATTGGGAAAAACACGTCTTTAGGCAGGCTAATCTAATCACATGCCGAAGGCCGCTGTTTTCTGGCTTGTTGGAGCTCGTCCACGTTATAGTCTCACAGGGAACAATATATTAAGTACAGTATTTAGAAATATTTGTTGAATCCTACTGTCTGATTTTGGCAAGTCCTAAGGAAAAAAAGAATATGTCTTGGACTGCTCGAGCCTTCCTGGGAGGATATTGGAGTTTTCCCAGGGTAGCCTGGCCTCACACTGTGGGAAACAGCGGGCTCACAGATAACACTGTTAGACTGTATATTGTAGGGGCATTGCGTTTCCTTTAGGTGTTTGCAGCAGCCGAGGCTGACCTGAGCTCTCTGGGGAGCTGAAGAAGCCCACAGTGTTTGTTAGCCTTTCCTTAGGCCATGTGCTCATTTCCTTTCCATAAACTCCTTCACTTAGAACTCCCTCATCCTGTCAAAGGGTGAGTGCACCAGAACCCCAATAACATATGAGTGGGGCAGAAGAGAAAAGTAGGCTGGAACAGATGAGAGGGCTGGAAAGAGGGGTGCCAGGGGTGCCATGTCCCCGTGACAAACAGACTTGGGATGACAGAAGGAAGGTGCCCTTTCTTGAAGGGACTGGGAAGAGTCTGTGAGCAGGAGGCTCAGAGAAGCCTGTCCTGCAAGAGTCCAGGGGACTGGCCTGTGCATGGAGCCTGGGTGGGCATGTCCAGCCAAAGAGTCTGCCTGCTGGCCTGGCCAAGAGAAGTCGAGGAAAACACCCTACTCAGACGGAGGGAGTCTTTTCCTTCATGCTTCTGGATCCTCAACTGTAGACTGTTGCTTGTGATCCCGAATTGCACCCTGGGACTTCCTTCATGAACCATTTCACTGGTTTTTGTTTTGTTTTCAAAGATAGTGCACTGTGAGGTAAAATGTTCATTTCCTTTTCACTGTTCTCCCCTCTTTTCTGGAAGGTTGAAGTACCAACCTATTGCAAAACCATAAGTTGACTGGGCTTGACTATGATATTCGCAGGTGGTGTTGATGAAATGGCTGGTCTTTATGATGATAATGTGGAAAGTGGAGTAGTTAGCAAGTCACAATGACCCCCTTAATTTAAAACTGTGTGCTAAAAATAAATGTGGGTTAATCAGGACACTGTAAATGAAATAACTTCCTTTCACTTCTGTTCCGCTACTTGTCTCGGGCATAAAACAGCCATCCTATGTGAGCATGTGCTCCCCCTTATTCCACTGGTCAGTAAAACACAAAGGAGTCACATCAGACCAAGTTCTGTCACTCTTCAACCAACTCACCCCTCTGGGAAGAAATTTGACCTATGTGTCTCTAAAACAAAAGTCTGAGCACTAACCTCAGAAGGATTTTTAAACTAACCTTGTATCGGGAATAATCTCAGATTTATTTTAAAAAACATGAGAGACAGGATATTGAGGTCCCATATGATACCCCACCCCTACATTTTTCCTTGTTGTTATTAAGATGGGACATTTGTTAAAGCCAAGGGCTCACATTTGCTTACTATTTGAAAGTTACTGTACTCCACCATTCATTCAAATCTATCTGTTTTCAAATGTACCAGTATTTTTTTTTCTGTTTCCAGACTACATCCCAAACCCCAAACCCCAAACCCAAACTCAGTGCCATCGAGTTGATTCTGACTCATACCAACCCTCTAGGTCAGTGTAGAACTGCCTTTCAATGCTCCCAAGTCACCGCTACTTGCTAACTGCTCCACTTTCTACATTCTCATCCCAAAGACCAACCATGTAGTCAAATCCATCTGCACACATCATACTCAAATCCTTCCTCTCAGGGTTTCCAAGGCTCTAAAGGTTTTATGCGAGTCAACTGCCTCGTGTTTCCACTGTGGAGTGGCTGCTGGGTTGAGTTTCGTCTCTGAATGAGCATCTTAACCAGGGAATTCAGGAAACCCCATCATATTCTGTCATGCTTCCTCCTCTTAGTGTAAGAACTCCTCAGCCTTCCCTGATGTGGGATGGTCTCCTTCCTCCTGAGGGGTACTGGCCAGGTGGTTGGAGAAAGGTCTTCACTTGGGATTTGGTTGATGCTTGCACTGAGATTTTACAATGGGAAGGCATGCCTTTTGAATGGTGACAATTCTATATCATGACAGCATAACATCACTGTGGGTGTCGACCTTGGACTTCTCCACTCTCAAGTCACCCCCCTCCCCCAAACAGCTCCTTTTTCTATACTCTTTGGTGGCAAGTCATTAGGTGCCTTTCTAGGATTGCTAAAATTACAGAAAAGACGATCAAGCTGTTAGCACAGGCATGGAAAACATTCATTAAGTGTCAGTGGTTATTGTAGTTGAGGCTTTTCCACCGGGTACTTTCAAGTCATCGATGACAGTATCTCTTTGTGAGTTTTAATGATAGTGTGTTATTGCATGGCAGTGACTTGCCAGGTTTTTTTGTTTGTTTGTTTGTTTGTTTTGTTTTTACAGACCTGCTTGCTTACAGCTATGAGGTTTTCCATGATTTTTGTTGATGCCAGACAAAAATGCATACGAAAAAACGAATGATCCCAAACCTTTCCACAGATAACCATTCCCAAAGACACTGTAGAGTGGACCAAGATGAACTCCTTCAAGTCTCCTCTGGCAGTTCGGCATTGTCTGCTCCTGGGATACAGTTCATCCACAGGGCTGTGGATGGGGACCATGGAGGCAAGGAGAAGGCTCCGGCGAGCCTAAGCAGGAGAAGCAGAAGGGTGACCCTGAAGAGACTGGTTTGATGGCTTTCAGGGGAATGCCTAGTTCTTCTTAGAATAAACTGTCTCCATCACTCCTCTTTTAAACTGGGGCTTTGTTCCATGATCAGACATGTTTCAAAGCCCAGGCCATTGTTGCCAGAGTAGTTAGCTGAGCCTGGGTAATGGCGCCCGCAGCCCTGTGTAGCCATAGCTGTTGGAATAAATAGGAACAGCTGCTCTCTTCTACAGATACTGTTGGCATGAATTTTTTATTTAAGTCTCTTCATGTATCCAGTAAACAGTAAGCAGTATTCTAACATGACTAAAAAGCTTTCCAGAGTCTCCTTCCAATAAATTTCCATTTACTCCTCCCCATGTAAAAGTTCAGGGTGTACAGCAGGGTTAATGTCACAGAGAAGGAGTGCTAAGAAAGTATTTCTACATTAGAGAAACATGGTTCTTCTTCCCTGTATCCTTTCCCATTTGGCCTTCAGCTTCTCTTTTTGATAACACAGTTATGTTTTGCTCTGCCCAGCTGCTTGAGAGAGCAAGATTTATGCAGACTTTTTTGTTGCTGTTTTCTCTATATGCTGAGGGAAGAGAGGTGTATATTAAAATGGAACACTCTGTCCCTGACTAGCTCAGTGGGGAGACAAGTTGCATTCAGATAGATGAAGGATGAACTGTTCTTCTCCTAACAAGCTGACCAGAGACGTAGTGCTCCGCCTCTTGCAGAGAACCAGAGAAGCACTTGAAGAACATAGATAGATGACTCCATCCATCCCTTTTGTTACATTGGTTTTTGACAGTAGGAATCCTTTTAATTTGCTAACTCACCCTGTGGTCCAAAAGAGCGACAAGTCCTTGACACAAGTCCTGGAGCAGACAATGCTGGAGAAAGCCAGGGAGTCCAGTCTCTGGCTTAGAATGTTGTCAAGCAGATGTTACCTTCCCCGTGTGGGTGGGTATTGGTGTTGGGCCTATCATCTCCTAAAAGGTGAGGGACATTGGCCTGGCATTTCAGACTTAGGAGTCAATGGTCACAAGGTGGCTGTGGTATGAAATCCACACTGGGGCCGGGGGGTGGTGATGGCATGGGCAGGTGCTTTTGGTGTTCGTTACCATATTGAGGTGGTGCTTGCCAGAATCTAAAGTCCCTGGTCCTGCACCATCTTCATGATTATTGTCATTTAGGATACCATTGTTGTGGCTCTTGTGTCAAATCATCCCACTGAGGGCTCTGAAGCATTCATTCCGGTAGCACTGGGACACTCTCTCTTCTGCCACTCTCTATGTGATTTTGGATGAATATCTTTACATATGAACCACTGTCCTTTAGAAGGAGGAAGAAACATCACACACACACACACACTCTAACTCACTCTCCCAAGAGTCATATGAGAGTGCTTAATTCCAAACCACTTGGTCAAGGGCCAAGAAGAATGCTTTTTGGGTGGACAGACATTCTGCTTAATTTATATTTAGGGACTTTCCACTGCTAAATCACGGAGCTTATAAAGTTTAAAAATACAAAGGAGAGGCGGGGAGGCAGAAAAGGGGCCCGGGGATGTGGTTGACAATGTTCTTTTCAATTTAAAGCCACCTGAAGGATTCCGTTGGGTAATACAGTAATCCCCCATATGGTTTCCGTCCTTTCAATGTTAGAAGCTCAGAAATGCAATCAACCTTTAGCCTTGCCTTCTGTGGGTCTGTCAGGCTGAGAATGCTTCCTGGTAGGAAGTCGAACCAAAGCTGCCTCCTCTCCTTGGGGATGGCTCCCAGGCTTTGCCTTCTTCCTGGGCACCTCGGTGCTTCTGGTGGGGAGCACCCTCTCGCTCCAGGGAACGTTTGTCACTTGGATACTTCGGCCCTCTCTCAAGTTGACTTCACACTTGAATGTATGGAAGACACCTTATTAACAGACATTGTCTCAACCACCCCTTTGGCCTTGGGCTCCCTCCCTCCCTTACAATTCTGTTTGCAGTCAGCCCCCACTCCCTCACCCCCAGAGGAAGAATCCATATGCATGTGCATGGTGATGTTTCCTCTGGGGAGAAGTTTCCATGACCCTCAGAACCTGGAGGAGGGCAAGGATGCAGGAAATCCTGAACTCTGGACATACAGATAGCTACATGTACATTGTATTTTCCTTCTAAAATTCCACCTGCAAGCTTTGCCTCTTTTCCTTAAAGCCACGGAAGTTTCCACTCCCCTTTCCATGTTTATCCCCTTCCAGTTTCTAACATGCAAAGTCCATTTGCTTTCACATGACACGCATCATGTAATGCATGTCATTTTCCCACCATAATTGCAATGGTTTATTTACTGAGCACTCTGGAAATTCAAACCATTGTATGAAGACAATTGAGTTTTGACACACACCGTATTTTTTCAGACCATAAGACACACTTTTTTCCTCCCAAAAGTGTGGAGGGGGGGAAACTAGAGTATGTCTTATGGTCTGAAGGTGTGATACCCCAGAACATTTTAGTATACTGGTACTATTTGGTTCAGAACATTTTTTTTCTTGTTTTCCTACTCTAAAAACTGGGTGTGTCTTATGGTCAGGTGAGTCTTATGGTCTGAAAAATATGATCTGTCTCCATATTGTTGTTATACTGCCATCTAAAATCTATCAGGAAATCAAACTTGTCATCTCTCCAATAGGTGGTGCCATCCTTGGAAGAGGGCATTATCGTGCTTGGTAAAGTGGCAGGGCAGTGAAGCAGAGGAAGCCCTTGGACAAGGTGTTTGAGTTGATGGCCTCCAGTATAAGAACAATTTTGAAATTGGCACAGGGCCTGGCAGTGTGTCCTTCTGTTACACACAGAATGACAAGTTGAAACAGACTCTACAGCACCTAAAGGAAACCAACTAGAAACCAACTATTAATATGTGTCAACATAGAATCACATGACTTTAGCTTAGATCACTGAATTACTAGTATGCTACCTTTTATCTTGTATTGACATCTTTACTTATAAATATTATGGTACCTATATGCAAGATCATTTTATTATTATTCACTATTCCTCCCTTCTTCCTCCACCTCCTTCTTCTTGGGCTTCCATACAATTGGTATATTAGTTAACCCAGTCTTTCTTGTGCCCAAATGTTTTCTCCAATGAGTAATGACCCATGGAATTGTTTCTTGGAGTGATCATTTGATATCTAGTGCATTTTTCTATTGATGAGAGGCAATGCGTTGGTGTGATGATTGACTAATGTGATGAACTTCTGCTCTTAGACAGAAGGGAAATGTGGCTGTTGTTGGGTAAGGGTTTCAGTTAATGAGCAGAAGGCATTTATACTCTTGACTTTTACCTGATGTAAATTCCAATGACTTGTTTAAAGACTCTCTTGACATGGAGCAGGAGCACCATGTTGGAAGGCTACTATTCAATCTGACATCTGAATAGGCCTTATTCAATCAACTTGTCACGGAATGGCTTCTGCTTTGAGAGCTGTGTTAGTCTGGATAGACTAGAGAAACAAATTCATAAACACACATGTGTATACAAGGGAGAGCTTTATATACAAGAGGAATGGAATATTGAGAAAGCATCCCAACCCAGTCCAGTCCAAATCTATGAGTCTGATATTAGCCCATGTGTCCAATACCAATTCATTCATCCCCTTCAGATTCACGAAGCACATGCAATGATGCCAGGACAATCACAGGCTGGTGGGTGCAGAGTTTTGTGTATCCAGTTGTGGTGGAAGCATCTCAGCGCTGGCAAGGGTTTTCACATGGCTTCTCTGGCTCCAGAAATCTGGTTCCATCAGGGAAAGCCCATGTGGCTTCACCTCTGAACAACTCCAGATTCCAGGACTTGGGATCTATCAGCATGCTGCCATGTTGCCTTGTCAGTAGAGCATCTCCAAGAGACTCTGAGTTGCATGGTATCTCACCTCCACAGGGGGAATATCGTAAGATTTCCCAGGATTCTCAGAGAAGCCAAGCCTACATGGAGATCTCATTGGCTATCTCCAGATTGACAGGCTAGACTCCACCCTGACACTCTTAATCAAATTGGCACCAGAGTGCATGACTGCCACAAAAGCCCTCTGCAAAAATACACAAAGTTGAATGATTTCATTCAAAGACAGCAATAATTGTCCTCACCTTTTTGCAGTCAAGTTTCTACCCTATCACTGTGCTTTAATGTTGAGATGCGGCTGCCACAATATTTTGACTGAAGACACTCAAGAGGAAATATTGTTCTATATAGAACTGCATTCTATATTCATCTATTCAGAATTACTATGTTGGTCACTTTGCTCATTGATGAAATTCATTGGTTCTTGGGCGAATTGATCCTGAAATATGAATGTAAGTGATATGATATTTATAGTAAAGTCATTTGAATGATGTTTTCAGGGTGACAGGCCAGCCTGCTGGTGACTGTATATGTCACTGGTGACTGTATGTATATAACTGGACACCTGCTTTTTTGCTGGTGATTATTATTTGTTGTCTTTTATGGGGTGACAGGTACACTTTGATCATATTCAAGAGATAAAAATAAAGTTCTTTTCAAGGCTGGGCTTCCTACTCCCACCAGGTCAGTGATGCCACACCCACACAAATAAAGTTCTCTTTTAACTCACTAAAATTATCTGAAACTTCTAGGTAAATAACATTTAAAGACTTTACTGATGTCTTGGATAGAGTCTTTTTATTGGAAGCAAGATCTGTATGGTACATGTTAGATACATATGGAGATGGAATTAACTTCATTAAAAATAGAATTATTCTTTGAGAGTTTACATGTGAGGACAGATATTATATATGTATTTAGAACTGCTTCCATGCAGTTTCCAAGGGTATCATCTTTATCGGCATGGATGGCCATGTTTTTCTCCCTTAGAGCCTTCAGTGGGTTCTCCGTGCTGACCATTTACTTAGCAACTGAGTGCATCAGCTTTGTGTTGTGGGGCTTCTCCCATGTATTAGAACAGTTAGTGCACTGAGGACCCCCAACCCTTGTGCAAATAAATGCATTCCTGTAGTCCATGTCACTTCCTGTATCGATATTTGTAGGATTGTGGTGTGGATAAATTGCACAATTGCTTTTTCTTTTACTGATGAATGGTAATATATGACAGTGATTTATCTCTCCCCTTTTTCAGATGAGTTCAGAAAAGTGATAGACCACTAAACTCTTCAACAGGAAAGTGGACCTTTCTGTTCTTCCCAAAGCATGTGCCCAAATATTAACAATTGGCTGGGGTGGTGGTGGAAGGGGGAAGTAAATTGTCTAAGGATTGTTCTGGGAGCATTCCTGGATGTCAAACGTGAAGAAAGAGCTCATTTCATGCCTGGCTCCATATCTGCTCTTTCAGCAGCAGCTCGATTTCGATCTTTATCAGGTTATTGCTGCTGATGTCTACGTTTTCATTTACCTTGGCTGCCATTTAATTGGGGGAGAAGGAGAGAAACTAGTAAGGTGAAGCTAAGAGTGGATGTCTGATTCTTGGTCTATGACTCTATCACGTCACCTGTGGTCTTTGTGATGGGCAGAGTCTTTGATTATACGTACTATATATTTTTTGCCTTTTAGGTAAAACTTTACACAGTAAATTAGATTCTCCATTCACTTTTATGAAAATAGTCCATGCCACTGGTTACAGTTTTTGTAATGGGTCAGCCTTCCACTTATTTCCCTAGTTTGTTCAATTTTCATACAGAGAGCATCCCTTTACCTCCTATCCCGTGTCTTAGTGATCTAGTGCTGCTGTCACAGGAATGCTGTAAGTGGATGGCTTTAATGGACAGGAGTCCATCTCCTCACAGATTTCAAAGTTAGGAGTCTGAATTTCAGGTGCCAACTCAAGAGGAAGGCTTGCTCCATGCCTGGCTGTGGGGGACAGTCAGTCCTTGCCTTTTTTCCACATTGGTGGTCTTGATACTCTTTGGAGATCTCCACCTGTCTTTCCATCTTTCTTCTCTTCGGTCTAGGAGGTTCACTGCACCGGTCCAAAGGGTACCCTTGGTCCTTCCCTTTTGGTGGTAGCAGGTGACTTTCATCTGCTCTGCGTGGTTAATCCTCTTTATAGCTCTGTGGAAGCTATATAATCTCCTGTCAACTTGAGCGAAGGGGTGGAGTTGAGCCTGTCAATTAGGTCACAAGGTAACACCCACCAGGAAGATTCTGGGCTCTTCCTCTTTTTCTCCTGGGAAGAGAACCACACCCTTTCTCTGCTTCACATTCCTGTTGACAAGCCATGTAGAGCTTCGCCAATGGCAGCCAGAGCCCTGGAGATGCATCCCCACTGCCATTGGATCCACAGGACTTTCCACCCACTGGCCTGTGATCTTTCTACACCATTGTATGTGCTGTGTGTGTCTGACGAGGAGTTCTTGGGCTAATATTGGAGATATGGGCTAATAATGAACTTATGGAGTTGATCTGGTCTGGGTCGGGCTGATGTATTTATGCGTAATTACTTTTTGATATAATGTTCTTTCTTGTATACATATGAGTGCCATCCTAGAGTAGCACAAGCTCAAAAGATATTGACCCTAGATGCAACCAGATGCTATAGATTGCATCCTGCGGTTGTACCCTGATGAAGGATGCCCTACCCCCTTACAGCTGACTGTCTGATCATGCCAGAGCTCATCCTGGAGAAGGATGATGTGAATGCGTGTAACTGGCAAACTACTGAGAACCTAGACCCAGCCAAGTGGACACATCTTTTGAGTGACCACAGTTTAGCACTTTCTCATTTTCTCTCTTGTGTACATATTGACCATCTGGTCTTACATACTATGGTTTAAGGGAGCACAATACTCATGGTGATGTTATTTATTTTATAAGCCAATCTCCTTTGTTACTAAAATCTTCAGAAAGGGCTTTAATTGCAAGTGCAAAGGACCCTGTAGATAGATATTTCTGGGTGCTCTTCTAGTATCTATGAATACATTGGTTCCAACTATTTTGAAGATTTTAAAGTTTTGTTCTGCATGTTTTTCTCCCATTTTATGCAGGGCCATTGATCGTGTCCCTGGTCAGAATAGTAGATCAGTAGTGGTAACAGGGCACTATCTGTTTTCTCTCCTGCCAGGTTTGAAGAAGTTTCATATGAGCTGAGTCCCACGGACAAGTCTTCTCTCTATAGACGAATAGGTGTATCTTACGTGTTCACTCCCAAGCTTTTCAAACTCCAGAAGCATCTCACTAGATTTGGAAGTAGAACACACAATTAAGGCACAATTTGGGGTTCATTGAGCAAGCTGTCCTTCAAGAATGTGCTCCCAAGACTCTTCACCTGGGACACCAGTCCTGTGAGTTTTTTGAATCTGTCTAAGGAGTTTCCTGAACTGTGGCTGCTATGAGGCTGGTCACATGTATACATGAAGATGGAGCATATGTAAGTGTGTAATTGAATATGCATACAGATACACATATGCCTCCCCACGCGTTTGCTACCATATGCCTTTTTATTCACATAGATGCACCCCTATATACCTATGCAAACACACTTTTTTAGGGACACGTTTTGATTGTTTTTGCAGTTTCCACTGTTTCAATGATATGAATAAAATCTTCAGAAAGGCCATCAACTGTTCTTTACTATTGTATGTGTAATGGCATTTGCCAAAAGTGTCCCTCTTCCTTGTATTCATGTATTTTTACCTGTGTCAACTTGTGCTGAATTCACCCACCTTTGAGATTGTCCTTCCCATCACCCAAAATAGCAAATGTCTACTTTCTAGAAAACAATTTCCTTTCCCTGCAATTCCTGGTAACCATCAAAGTATTTTGCTTTCCCTGAGTATATCGATTCTTGAGTTTTTATTATGGTAGAACCAGACAATGTCTATTTGTGATTGACTTCTTTTGCTCAGCATAATGCCTTCCAGATTTTTCCACATTAAAAGATGTCTCATAGATTCATTACTTTTTATAATTTCATAGTATTCCATTGCATGTGTATCACAATTTTTTAATCCATTTATCTGTTGATGGGCACTTTGATTGTTTCCACCATTTTTGCTATTATTAATAATGCTGTAGTTAAATGAAGTATGCATATGTATATGGATGTCACTACTCATCTACATCTAAGACACATAGTTAAGAGTGAGATTACTGAATCATAAAGCATTTCAATTATTAATGATACCACTTGACAGATCCATCAGCATGTATGAGTTCCCATCCCCCCGCAACCTTGCCAACATTTGCAGTTTTCAGTTTATTGATCATTGCCCTCTTTCAGGAATGGTATGGTATTTCATTGCAGATTTGATTTACATCCTGATAATGGCTAATGATTGCAAGCATCTTTTCACATATTTGTTGTTGCTCAAATGTCCTCTTTGATTGTGTCTGTTTATGTCCCTCGTTTATTTTTTGTTGGCTTATTTGTCTTTTTATTGTAGAGTTTTTAAAAGTTAGTAAAACTATGTTTTAGAGTTTAGACAGATGGGTTGTTACCAGATGGGTCCCCTACCCCCACCCCCAGCCCCGGGAGTGAGTCTTTTAATTAAGCCCAGCCATATTCCTAATTTTTGTCTGTCTATATTTTCCTAACTTCATAATTTTTTTTAATTGATAAGAGTAGTGAAATTCTGAGATCTCATTTCTAAAAGCTGGTCATTCTCAAACTGTGTTCCTTTATCTCTACTGTCAAATTATCTCTATTTCCCTGCAGAATAGAGGTAGCAGAGGAGGAAGGTAGCATCTGGCTAAACAGTTCGCATTTTCTCTGCTTTCAATCAAGGGCTCCAAATGATATATTGGACTTGAGTAATATATCTTAGGAAAAAAATTGGTGAACAAAGTTTGAGAGCCATTGGGTTGGGCTGGCATACCTTCTGAAATGATTTCTTTCCTTTGGTACCCCTGCATGAAGATTTGTCTTGTTTCTGTCCAAAATGCATGTCAGCTTTCACCATGTTTAGAACTGACTGCTTTCCTCAGAGCATCACACTTCTTCCAACATTATGAAAGTTTGTTACTAGATAGTAGCATGATTGGATTAGTGGATGAGAGGTTGAAGGATAGCTAGAAAAAGTACAGGCTATTCATGTATTTATTTGTTCCTTGATAACAAGGCATATTAATATATATATTGTATGTCTTGCCACTTAGGACAGGAGCCACAGTTCACTATCTCAAAGGCACTTATAATGACCTTGGATTTTCTACTCACTCTTCTCTGTATTCATGGTCCAGATTCTCTTTGAGATATAAGGATTTAGCAGCAAGTCAAACAGATAAGAACATCATTGGTGGGCTTTAAACAGATGAGAGACGTGATGTGGCATATGCTTTAGAAGGACCACTCTGACTTGAGTGCTCACTGTGGGTTGAAACCAAATCCACTGCCCTTGAGTTGATTCCCACTTGTAGCAAACCTGTACGAGGTCTCTGAGACTGTACATCCTTAGGAGTGCAAGCTCCTTTTGGAGCATTAGGAAGAGAACACACAGACATCCTGCAAGTAAAACTGTCTCTTTGGGGGTCTAAGCCTGTAAATCTTTACAGAAGTAGAAAGCCCCATCTTTCTCCCGTGGAGTGTCTGGTGACTTTGAACTGCAGGTTCCTTCAGTTAGCACCCCCAAATGTAGCCACGTAAGTCAATATAGGGCTCCTATATTGGAGAGTACAGGTTTACAAATATTCCGAAACACTGTTTTCTCTATTCAAGTTTCACATATGCCCAAGGGTCACAAATACATAGTAGCCAAATCGTCTCCCCCAGAACCCCAGCCCACCCCCCCCAGCTCTATAAAGGTTTTTTCTAGGCACAGCTCTCTCTGTGCTTTGTCAGTGATTTATACATTAAAGAAGAGGTGCTTGTGACAGAAAGCCGAATCCATAAATACAGCTTAGAAATAGTCACCTTGCACAGTTCAAGATGTACATATAGTCCCATATCTGCAACAGATTCCCTCCCCTGACAAAATCATCTAGAATTTTCATGAGAAGCAAATGTTTTCTATAAACTAGGAAAACCCCTAAATTTTGACATGATTGGTAATGGGCTC